>JAJJWW010004667.1:0-116583 GCA_023531295.1 Papaver armeniacum
TTTTGCTGGCTGGTTTCTGAATTCTGATAACGGAATTATAAGCTTGAAGTAACTCATAAATGTGTAGGATGATGTTTTATGAGCTCAATCAGTAGGTATAAAGTTGCTGGGAAAACTGTGATGTTTGGTTCATTCACTTGGATAAAATGACCTCTAGTTCGTTTTTGTTTTGGTGCTTGATTATTTCGCAAGTCTGGTTCTCTTTCTCTTTCTTATATAGTAGGGTGTGTCTTAATTAACCAAGCAAAAACCTGTTTTAAGTAACTTACAGAATGTTCTTCTTTTTTCAATATTTAGCTGTTTAAAGTCATTACAAGAGGGGGACTCGATGAGTTTTACAAGAAGCTTATAGATTCAAAGCAGGTGATAATGATTGTCCATCAATCTGTTTTTTTCTTTTCATCATGTTAAATTTCCTTGCTCATCAGTCTTTGTTTCTATGTTAGGGACTTGTTTTATCGATCCATCATGCAAGCAAAGAGAGTACTGAATATATCTACTCCACAATAGTTAAACTTTCAGGGTCTAGAATCTTTAAACCAGTATAAAATATTGTACCACTATCTAGCAAAATTTGACACTTCCATTTTAACAACCATCCTGCAGATCTTAAACCATCTTGGCATGGCTTGGGACTTACGGTGGAATCCATCTTCTCATAAAGAAACAAAATTGTATTTTGAGAAGCCAAAAGTTCTTTCTGAACCTACCATTCCTGCCATGGATCAGGGTATCATTTTCTGTTTTAACCAATATTGGAATTTAGGTCACATTAGCCCTGAATAAATCTAGGTCTTCCTTTTTATCTTGTTTCTGAAGCTTGGATGTTGTCAATTTACTCAAAACCGGATCTGAATTACAGTCTTGTTTTAATTCAGATGGAACTGCTGAATATGGATTGAGATTCATTTTGAATCAGACACAAGTTCATATGACTTTGTTAGAACCGTTTATCGCATTCAGGTAGTTCTACTTCAAATTTTGAATTGCAAGGGACTCCACGATACAGCATCATTTGAATCTGCTTCCACTCTTCGAAAAGGTTGTCAACATTACCTTTAAAGTTATTTACGTCTTATGACATCGGGGATCTTTTTTTTATGTCATTTTTGATGTTTACAGGGCGGTAGATTTTCCTTAGCTGCTGCAGCTTTACACGAGAGTTTAAGTTGCTCAGTTCTGGAACTGAAGGACAAAATTCAACTTCAGACATATGTTTGATGGGAAGGGTACGCTGTTCTTGTAGTTTTCTTTCGTATTAGAAACAATTATAGTTTTGAAGGGTTATATGCACGCCAACAACACAACAACTTGCACATGACCTATATATACAACATCAGCTACCTGTGTCATAGGACTGAGCATTTGCTACATTCAAGAAATACTTCTAAAGAACTAGGTCTTTGTTTTTGCAGTGTTGATGTTACTAGAAGTTGCAAGATTTCTGCCTCATTACCATTTTATGTATGATAATCTCTAGGTCTCAGTTGGTGGAACCTGTAGCAAAATTGTTTCTTGCCTAGAAATGTTATCAAAATGCCTAGTTTGAGCAACTATGTACTTGGAATCCTGGGTTTATCCTTCGCATCTGAACCATAAAAGTATGACTGTTAAGCCTAATTTAGCTGTGCATTTGCTTCCTCGACGCCTCTTTGCCTTCTCATTTATTCCAGTTATGACCTTGATGAGGACTGGTTTTATGTTATTACTTGATGATCTTTTATGTTTAACAGCTTGAAGAAGCTGTTGTTGCTCGTGCTCCAAGGTCAACATGATGGCTATTAATCTTGCAAAATACGTCTTACACAATAACAAGGTGAACAGAGAAGCTTCAAATGTATATCGGTTGGTTGAAAGTGGTTGGCTGAAACTCGATCTAGCAAGTAAAAATACATTTCACTACCACTGGTATGTTTGATAATGACTTAATATGCATCACAGAGAGCTGATATATCTCTTTTTACCTTTTGCAATGATGCAGCTCAAGGACAATTTTGAGCAGTACCTTAAACCTGCAGTGGAGCTCGCCTGAGCCTAAAAAGTGTAGACAAGAAGTGTATACAGAGACAGTGCCAAACACACTTTCATCTTGCACACTATTCTGATGCTCTATTTAGGAAGTTATGAAGAAAGGCTTGCCTCTAATGAATGGCAAGCAGCATTGGTACTGAGAAAGCACAAGGTACCTGTGTTGTGAGTGCACACTCTGATTAATGGTGATGATATTATGCAATTCCGTTTTATATGTTAGTTGAAATTTGTGCAGACAAAGGAGCTTGAAGTACTTATCAAACGACTAAAAACTTCAACGAAGGCAAGTACCACCTTTTAATGCCACTTTTCCTGGTGTACTGCCATTCTTTACCTTCCTGTGGGAGATAAGTTATTGTTGAATTCTTGTTTTTCACTTTTGACACTTTTCTCAATGTGTTCTGTAGGCAGAAAAGATGGATTTGTCAATAAAAATACAGGAATTGCAAAAGCAGCTCACAATGGATAAGAGGGAGGCTGAAAGCTGCAGGTATAAAATAAACGGTCTTGTTAATTTAGAAAAAGCTACCATGGATTGATGGTGTATACTTCCCCAAATAACATGTATCTCAGTAGTTTGGCGTGTATGTAGTGAACTTAAGGTCATGGGTTTAAAGTCCTTCGTAATAAATAAAATCAATAAAAAATAAAAAAAAAAGGTTTGTGTAAGCATGAGTCTCCTTAATTTGACCTTGATGCACATCTTTCTGTTAATGTTATTAACACCCTCACAACACCAAAGGAGATAATCATCAACACTTAAGAAAGCAGCACATCGATCTGTTAATGCTGTAGAGAGCGCTTACAAGACAAGATTAGTGAGGTGGATGGCTGATTAGTGACATCTACTATGCTCTAAAATTAATAGACCCACCTGAAAATTACTCAATAGTAATATGTACCGAGGAAGTTTTATGTACTAAGTTGATCTAAATCAAAAATATAAAGCAGTCGATCTGAAACTTCAGTAAATTTTCTTAGCAAGTTAAAGTATTAGGTTGTCCATTTGGGCCATTATTATATGTAGAATACTTGTTTAATTTGTTTGGTTCAATTTTTCTTCTCAGGATGACAGGGACAATTTCCTCACCTTAGCATTGGAGGGATATCAACGTTGTTTGGTCATAGGAGATAAATATGACGTCAGAGTGGTATGTGCCTATTAGAATATCATCTATATTGAATTTAGAGTCCGATGAAGAACTTAGAGCAGTTCACTGCTCACAAATGTGTAGATATACATGATGTAAATTTTTTGAAATATGAAATATCACATTTTTTATTCTAGTTGTCTCACACGATCTTTGTTAATTATTATCATAATTTCCAGTATTCCCACATTTTTCTTAGTTATAAATATAATGTTCTTCTCCATCTCTCTCCAAAATAAGTTGGTTCTAAAATTCATATGAAGGAATGCCTAAGATACTTCAGCTATGTCCTATCAGGTGTTTCGACTTGTTTCTCTGTGGTTCAGTCTGTCTTCAAGGCAAAAACGTTGTGCATGCCATGCTTAGTGCAGTAAAGGAAGTAAGTGTTCAAGCACAAACTGAGTACCTTTTTTTTATATTGATAATTATATCTTTGTTTTTCTAGTATTAAATAAGAACATTAAATACTTAAGAAGAGTTCATTAGTTTCTGTAGCAAGAAATTTGATACTCTTGTTCAAACATCTCTGCAGGTCCAGTCTTACAAATTTATTCCATTGGTTTATCAAATTGCATCGAGAATGGGTAGTTCGAAAGATGGACAAGGGCGGCATAGTTTTCAGGTATATCAGATGATATTCATTTGCTCATTTGAGTAAAGATATGGCAACTTTCTATTTATCAAAGACACTTGTGCTTTGATGCAGTATGCTTTGGTCTCTCTTGTGAAGAAGATGGCCATTTGACCATCCGTACCATACAATACTGCAGGTGTGGACATTAAACTTATATTAACTAAAAAAATGAATCAGTGTTTACTCACTCTTGTTTTGTTATAGTAATTACTAGTCATAGATGCTTCAATCAATAATGGTTTTCATGCAATTTTTTGCATCAGCTTCTGGCCCTAGCAAATGGTGACCGAGTCAAGGACAAACAACGCAGTAGAAACTCATTTGTGGTGGACATGGATAAGAAGCTAGCAGCTGAAAATCTTTTAGATGAATTATCTGCACACCATGGTGCTATTATTAGACAGGTAATACCACCATCACTTTAAAGTTTTAAACCTTAGTCGAAGTCAGATATATTTCTATATCAGTCTGATTTATAAGTATATATACTGTTATAGATGAAGCAGATGGTGGAGATATACATTAAACTGGCTGAGTTAGAAACAAAGAGAGAGGTTGGTTATTTCACATAGTTATTCCAATCTGTGACATATGAAGTAACGCTTGATATTTTTTCTAATCTTATAATATTAGCGTAATCTTTGGTCAGTGACATAAAGATTTCATCTGTTTGTTGGTTCAACTATCTAACCATATAACTTCTACAGGATACGAACAAAAGGATACCGCTACTCTAGAGATATCCGAAGCCTTCACAACTGGAACTTGTAAGAGCATTTCTGTACTTATATGAAAGAAAAATGATGACTTTTCAATTTTACCTACTGAAACTCTGCAAGCTGATGACAAAATGTTTAACCCCATGATTAATCTTTGCACATCTCACTTTCAGGTACCTGTAGTGACAGCTACATTCCAAGTGGACTTAGCTGTCAGTACCCTGAAGGATCTTTTTCCACACTTCAAGGGATTAGCCGATTCTGTCATGTATGCAATTAGTTTAGAGTTACATATTTTGCGATGTTTTTTTTTCTGATCGCAAAGAAAATAAAATGATCAAAATGGCAAGAGGGCAGAAAAGGCTTGTACCACCCCTTGAGAGAAATACAAAAAGAAACGAAAAACAAAACTAGTAACAGGCTACTAGCTTATGATCAGGGAGGATCTAAATAAGCTCTCGGCCAATTTATCATTACATCATTTAAAATGCAAGACTCAAACTCCTTAATAACTAGGGACCAAGTGAAAAGATGATATTTTGCGATGTTGAAATCACGTTCCTAAATTTTCACGCATTGTCCGAGACTATGCAGGGTAATGAATGGTATAAACGCTCCAAAGGTGGTCATATGCATGGGGCTCTGATGGTCGCAAGTATAAATCAACTAGCAAAATCTGGAAATGACGACCTACGACAAGATGCTGTAAGAGTTCAAACTATGTCTATTTTTTATCATCATTTCGCTTGCAGCGAGGTTTGTGCGTGGCAATTGTTTTCCTGATCAAAGAGAAAATACAGCAATAATATCAAAGAGAAAATACAGCAATAACTTGTACAGTTTTAGTTCTCAATATTTTGAACAGACTTTATGTTATCAACATTACATTTATGATCAGTACTTGGTAATTCCTCTAATGATGCTTAAGATTGATGGTTGTACAGGTCATGGGGCAGTTTTTGGTTTGGTAAACACTTTTCTGCAGAACCACCGCGACACATGGAGAAGGAGAATAGAACCTGCACACAAGGTATCTACAGCTTTTGCTAAAAAAATGACATTTCTTTCAACATTTTATATTGCTATGCTAGAATTTTTTCTGAATCACAGTGAGTCTTTTGCAGTACGTTGAAGCGTGTACGTAAAATGGCTGTCAATTGGTTGGTCTTTTATTATTGGTTATTATGTACTTAATGACAAATGCTTTGTTTATGAAACAGGTGGTTCCATTTACCCAAGTGCTGGTGTCCTTTTTTGAGTGGGTTGATGGCACTATTCCACTCGGCGAATATCTTTGGGAAGGTTGATTTGCTGTAATATTTAAGTGCTCATATATGATATTTATGCCTCGGAGATGTTTGATCCATTGATTTTGCCTCTTCCAGCTTAAAGAATGGAGGTGCACATGTGCGTTATGGAGTAGGAGACTGGTCATTTCTTCGATGTCGTGGAGTATATGGCTAAGGCAAGTGACATACTTCTTAAAGACCTTTCATTTGCAGTATGTACTTGCTGTTGGTCTAGGAAACATCTTAGCATTATACGTTTTCCTTATGCAACTATGGGACGTATTGACTTCCAGAGTAGACCACAGTATGTGAAGATACAAGATGACTAGAGTATGGACAAGTTCTACCATTTACCTTTTTCACCATATTAAATTGTTATTTCTTTGTAAATATAGGAAAAGGACAAGCTCAAGGCTTTTCAGACTGTCTGTGAGAATTTCAGGTTCAAATTTTCTTCTGTACTTTTTGGCCATTTTTGCTAGTAAAACTGAAAACTCGCTCACTTTGACTATTTGTGTGATCACATTTCTTGCAGGCCTGTCATGCACTACTTCTTCTTGAGAGATTCTTGCAAACTCCGCTAATTGGTTTGAAAAGAGACTCTCTTATACACGAAGTGTGGCAGCTAGTTCAATGGTTGGTGTACTCTACTTGTTGAATGGCAGATTCCATAGTGCACTTTCTCTTCCACCATTATGAGTTATTTCATGTTCTTACCATAGGCATGTCAGAATTTTGTTCTAGTAATGAGCAACTTTTTCTGCAGTTTAGTCATGCCCATGTTATTACTCTATTCTACTCAAATACAGTTAACATGCTGGATTCTTACTTTGTATCCTTTCTGATTCATCCTAGGTGTGTTTTTTTAACGTCATAGTGATGCTTACATTTATCAGCTCATTGATAGTCCCACCTGCAGATACTCTTGACTAAAAATAATAATAATCAGTCTCCCATCATCAATGATATCCCACAATCACTTTGTTTTACTGTGTCATCCTTAGTAAAATTAGACGTCAATTTTTCATTTAGCAGGACTGCTGAAGTAGCAGTAACATTGACACCTGCTCATTCTCAATGCAGGTGGGTTACATCGTTGGGCTTGGTGATCGACACTGATGAATATTCTCTTAGATCAAGCCACTGCAGAAGTAGTTCATATTGACCTTGGAGTTGCGTTTTGAACAAGGCTTAATGCTCAAAACACCTGAGCAGGTTTGTCTTTTGTGTTCCGTGGAATAATAGTTTAGCACTTTAGCTGCACAAGGGGACCTGAATGTCTTTCTTTGCCATCTTTTTGCAGGTCCCATTTAGGCTAACAAGAGATATTATAGATGGTATGGGAGTCACTGGAGTTAGGTCTTTAGAAGATGTTGTGAGGAAACTCTGTCTGTTATGAGGACCAATAAGGAAGCACTGCTAACCATCATTGAAGTATGATTGATCAGAAGACTTTCAATTAAACAAGCAAAATCCAATTGTTTCTCTTCTACATCAGAGTACTGCTGTGCAGGTTTTCATCCATGATCCTCTCTATAAATGGGCGTTGTCTCCTCTGAAAGCTTTGCAACTTCAAAAGGTAGGTTAAAGGCTATCTGTGATGAGTTTTTTTGCTTTTATCTGGTTCCCCAAATTGCTCTTCATTTGATACTATCTGGATTCTTCCTTCCACTGTATTTGCTTTTCATGGTCACCGTAGAGGAACCAAGTTGAACGAGTGCTTTGGCATTTCAAAGAAAATTAATAGTTAGTTTTATTGTTCCTTAAAATAAAGTATATCTCAAGTAAAGGTTCTGCTGAATTCCTCTGGGATGGGGCAGATGAAAGCCTTTTAACTCTGGCAATGAATAGCTATTTGTTCACTTGTCATAGAGCAAATTATGAACCTGGATCTTGAAACAATATACCCCAAAACTGAGTTCGTATAATGTCTGTTCATCCAATTCTGTAGATGAACAAACCTGAAGCTATTTGTCTAGTTTTTTCATTCTTTCAGAGCTATCTAATTCTGTAATTAAACTTTCCAAAAAAACAATAACGTCTATTCATCATCATCGTCATCGTTGCAGGAATCGGAAGATGATATCACGATCTTGGAAGATTCACAAGATGTGTATGAAGGGAATAAGGATGCTGCTCGTGCATTAATGCGTGTGAGACAGAAGTTGGATGGGTATGAAGAGGGTGAAATGAGAAGTGTTCATGGACAGGTAATCTGATTAAGTTGATTTTAATGCTTAAAATTAGAACTAGAAATTAGTGCCTCATCGGATGCAGATGTTGTAGGACCAGCAACTACGGTAAAGCCATCAGTGGACCACAGTTCTCATCACTTCGTCTTTTAAATACTTCACTCTCTTGGGAATATTATGATTGTGAATGAAAGTGGTTGACCTAGTAAGTCAGTGAATGGATGTGGTTGATCTTGTAGGAAAGCCAGTTACGTATCAACTTTTTATAAGGTCTTTCCATCAACATGATTTATTGAATTTGAACTATATTTTCTTGCAGGTACAACAACAGGGTTGGGGAGCCATACAAGACGCCATTGACTCGGAGCGTTTGAAATGTGAAATGTTCCCGGATGGGAGCTTGAGTTGTAATAAAGAAGATTAAACTAATACAATGTATCGAAACACAATGTACAGGTGTGCTAACAGCGACAGCCAGCTATAGGATCCAAACACAATGTACAGGCGTGCTAACATTGTCTTTTTTTTTGCCCAACTATTGTAATGCGAGTATGAGGTTTGGAAGTAGCTGCTGTTTTTAGCTGTAATATCTTTTGTATATCAGATATGTGAAATGTCCAGGGTTGGGGAGCCATTTTGGATTCCATCTATTGTAACAGCCAGCCATAGCATCCAAACACAAATGTATGGGCACTTTGTTTTGCCATTTTGGATTCCATCTTTTGTAATCCTAGTATGAGGTTTGGAAGTAGCTGCTGTATTTTTTGGTTGTAAATGTCTGTACAGTGAAAAGATTTCTAGGAAACAAATAGATAGGATGGTTACTGTTATTATTGGAACTCTTTTTTGGGGACTGCTCTGCTTTTTCATTCTACAGCAGCCACTTCATGTATAATTCTTTGTTGCCGTTTTAGCTGCTTTTTTTTTGCCACCTCACGAACCAATTATCCTTCATAGCATAGAAAGCTGCCACTTTCCAGGCTTTTTAAACTATTGTACTTGTTTTCCTAGCTGCTAAATTTAACCAACTCAAAATATGAAAAGGATTAGCAGATTATTGTAAAATTCACAGCTTTTCCTAGTTATGCCCAAGTATTTCTTCCTAGACTTTTCTTCCTATTGGTTATAAGAACTTTGTCGACTGATATCAGTCATTCTAGAACCACTCAGTTACTGCAAGGAAAACAGATTACACAAAGGTACCCATAACGTTCTACATAACCATCCAAACCTTTTTCCTTCAAACAATTTATTAGTCAACTTATATAGGTTAAATAAACATGACAGTTCATTCTTGCGCCGGACAGATAAACTATGATGGAACCTAGCGACCAATAGTAACTTTATTGTAAGGCTACCGTCCCATAAATTTGGACGTGAGTCGCCAGATTGCCCCAAAAGTGTTCAAATCATTAAAAAGTGTGGGAAAAAGTTAACACTCAATCACAGCTACTTAGCTCTCCTAAGCATTTGTGTGATCGACTATCGCGAGATTGAAACGCCCTCGAATGGTGCGACGCTCGTGAGTTATCTCAACACCGAATACCAAACGTTTAATGATTTTTTTCCGGAGAGAGAAGGAAAAGGGAGAGAGAAAGAAAAGAGGGTGAGAGAAGCGTAGAAGAGGGAGGGAGAAAGCGTAGAGAGAAGAAAAAGAGGAAAAAGAAGGAAGAGGGTGGGTAACGCTCGAATGGTTTACAGCGTTTAAGCCCAGAAACTGCTAGTCGTTTTAGTTTAACGGTTAGGCGTTTGTTGCTAGATTGGCCATCCCATAGGTTAGGAGGTTGCCCTATCGGCGTGGATGACAATCTGGGGTTGTTAAATATCTACCAATAGGATGGCTTAAAATCGATTGTGGCGCATATCTCTTCTGGTCTCGCCCGCAAGTTGCTTCATTTTCTGTGGAAGATTGTTCACAACATTCTCATTGTCTGAGTAAACCGCTAGAGGTTACAAAGCCGCTGAATCTATTTTTTCTCCATGTCAAGCTGCAGATTCTCATTGTCAGAGTAAACAGCCAGAGGATATGAAGCCACTGAAACTATTTTTTCTCGATGTCAAGCTGCAGATGAATTCGCATCCACGTCAGATTCCACGGTGGCATTTATCCAGAGAAAACGTCCGGTCCCACCTTTCTATGAAAAGGCCATATAAAGAGGGTCCTACTATTCTTCAGTCCATTTCTGGATCACTGGTTTAAACTCTCTCTCTCTCTCACCGGAGAATCTTCTCATCTACGCTTCCGATTATCATCAAGATGCAGAAAAACGGTTCATCTGGATATCGTGACGGTACTAGCAGCAGTATCGATTCATATGAAGATTATCATACACCGATTCGTACACAGAAGGAAGAAACATCACCGAACCGTAACTCGTCAGGTGGTAGTTCAATGAAAAACGATTCATCTAAGTCTCGTGACAGCAGTAGCAGAAAAATGGATTCATTGATAGATTATTATCAGATCACACCAAAATCATCATCATCAGGTCTTTGTTCAAGATTTAGTTCTCAGAAATCATCAAAATTCCCACCAAAATCATCATCAACCGACAAATCAGTTTCTCTTACTCCTCCCCCTTCATCTTCATCTTCTTCTTCTGATGAGGACTGTTCTGATAGCGAATACAACGAGTTAAAGAATACTTGAAATTGTTAGGAAGCAAAACGAGGATCTCGAATCGTTTAATAAATCTCTTAAGAATAGATTGGTTGCATTACTTGAGCTCTGGCTCAGCATTAGAGATAATGGAGGAGGCAGTACTAACAACAGAGTTGTACCGAGTCGTGAAGCTGATCCAGTTACGAGTCCAACCATAATTGGGAATATTAACCAGGGATTTGAATCGTTTGATGAGATGCCATTTCAATTTCAGTCAGAGGAGGGAGTATCTTCGCCAAATAGCATCTCCTTTCGTTCTATTGTTTCCTTCTTGAATCAACCTAAATACCTAATTCTGCTCCAGTTACGAGTCCAACCAGTGTAAGTGGGAATATTAACCAGGGATTTGAATCGTTTGATGAGATGCCATTTCAATTTCAGTCAGAGGAGGGAGTATCTTCGCCAAATAGCATCTCCTTTCGTTCCATTGTTTCCTTCTTGAATCAACCTAATTCTGTCGGTACCGATTCAACTGCTCCTTCTTCCAACACAAACACCAACAGACTCCGTTTTGCTGCTACACCATCCGTTCCTGAACCTGTGGTAAGACTAATTGTTTTCCCAGTAATTCATGATATTAATTGGCTTAATTTGAAGTTTTGTCATACTAATTTCTGTCTGATAAAATAATTCATTTTTTTTTTGATGCAAAAAGTAATATATTAATCAAACAACAAAGTACATAAGATTTATAATATCTTTTTTCTCGAAAATATTGGTCTTCACACTAGATTGCGAAGTCCTTATCTGATAAAATAATTCATTGATTTGTTGAAATTCATTTTATTGTTTTTTTGTTTAATCTTAATTTGAAGTGTATTTTGCAATATTTAGATTTATTCAGTAATTTTTTGTTGTATGGAATGGACAGCCGACGAGTTACCTATTATTCCTTCTGTTGATGAGGCAAAAATGGAGGAGTTGGTAAGGATTTTTTTTTTTTTTTTTTTGAAAGTGGGTTTTCATTAAAACTCAAGTTGAACTTCTCTTGGGTACCTAGTCCCAGTCATTCATCACAATTACATTAAGGAATTCCAGGTGCAGTGTGTTCCCATGTCAGATGGAGTTGTTGTGCTTCCGTTCCTTATTTAGTTGTTTTTATTTGCCAAGATCCATAGGACCATCCATGCTTTGATTCGCTTCCCTATATATGTGTGATGTGAACACCACGTAGTTTCCTCGGGGAGATGTTGTATTTCGTGCGGCCTTAATGCAGTATGACCACCTCGGATGCATCTTGCTGATAACAATGTGAGTAATGCCGAGGAATCGGCCTAAAGTGAAGATTGATCCATTCCTCGGTTGTTGCCATTCTCGGCGCCGGAAGAAAGAGCCCATGTCTCGGCCACGCAGTCGAAGTCTTTCCAATCAGGTGCCGACATAGCCATGATCACGCCACCGTGTTCGTCCTGCAAATCCAACCCACACCAGCCGCCATCTGGTGTTCCACAGGCATCCGTTTTACTAGCTCCATCGGTGTTGATTTTCAGCCAGTCCCCGCCTTGCATTCCATTGAATCCATATAGTCATGGATCCCTCGGTTTGTGTGTTGGGTTGTACCGTTATGTGTGAAAATATTGTGTTAGCATGGCCCATCTCCGTATTCCTCGACTTAGTAATACGTAGATATGTGGAATGTTTGCAGTTAGCGATTGTGTGTTGTTCTTGTATACCTTTGCATTCCTTGCTAACCAAATATTCCACAACAGAGTAGCAAGAGACAACGTGGAGGAGTTGATGAGATGGACCCACTGGAATTGGATTTAAATTGATGATGAGAGGAAGAGGCAGATTTTCTAAGCATATATTGGCCAATGATGCTAGACGCACCGTAAATATGTCCCGCAAAAGGCAGAAAAAAATGGTATAAGCTTTAGCTATAATACCTATGTTTGGGAATCATTGTAGGTGTTTTGGATTTGCTATTATTACAGTAATTTTTTTTATTTATTTTTTTGAAAAAGAGGCGAGCATTGTGTATATTCATTACAATACACCAATTTAAAATCGGATTTTGTTACAGTGAGTTGAAGATTTCCAACAATACAAAGAGTTCAACTAGATAACATGGATATTCAAACAGACTGTGTGATTTTCAAGACACCTAATAACATAGTTGCATGACCAATTTATAAGAAGATTTCCTACCATTCCTAGGTAACATAACTAGTTTAAGTGACCTTGGCTGGATCAAAAGTAACACATCCAACTCAAATAATAAATCTATAATCAATAGAATTATTAGGATTTGTAAATCCAACCACTTCTCAAGGGTTTTATCAAAATCATAGTGATGACATAGGTATATTAGGATCCATAGATCCATCCCATTGTCAATGATTTTTATAATGTGATATTGAGGTAAACTCTGTATAACCTTTCGGTTTTCATGTGACAGAATTGGCATGAATCGGTTTGGGTCTTCATCTGACTCGGTCTTTTAGAATTGTTTGTTGCTGGTGTCTTCTGTATCTTTGTATTAACTTCTGGTGTCTTTGTTGCCGGTGTCTTTGTTGTTGTTGTGGAGGAAATCATAATTTGAGTCATAGAGCCTGAAGGTGCTTTTGGGGAAGCTTTGATGTTGTTTCTAGGTGAGGGTTTGTTGAATAATCCTTTAAAGCAAGAGCCTGAACTGTTAGATTGAAAAATTATCAGCAAGAACATGTAAAGAACTTGATGAAACTTTCAATAACCCAGGTACAAATCACCCTTTTGATCAACAAACTCTTATGAAAAATTAAACACAACAGAAATTAAAGTTCCCTCAAAAAAACCTAGATTCGAAATCTAGAAAAGAAGCTAAACTACAGACCTACAACAATTACAGGAAACAAGGAGAAACTGATGAAAATCAGAACCCCAATTGAAGACTACTAAACCGAGATTCAAGTGACTGAAAGAAAAGACTAGGTAAAACTGAATCTACTGATGAAAAATAATACTAAAAAAAATAAAAAAGCAGACATAGAAGATGATCTTCCTGGAGTTACCAAAGATGAAAACTATTTCTATGACTTTGATGGAGATGTTGCTGAAGAAAACAACCAACAGACCCGATAAAAGACCTTGAAAAGCAGTATCACCGGAAAACTTAACCAAAAAAATGAAGATTATAACTAAAAAGGAAGTCAAAGAGGTAAAAGATTATAGTAAACAAGGTATGGGTGAAGATTTTCCTGCTCAGATCAGCCCTAATGGAGCCGATCTGAGCAGAACGACGTTTAGAAAGTTGGAGTTTTCGTCGGAAAAGTATTATGGAGAAACAGAACTTTTCGTCGGAAAAGTGTTATGGACTAACGGTGAGATGGTGTTATGGAGAATTATTACAGTGATGAAATTCATTATAGTGACCAAATTATTTGTTCGCTTACACTGGGATGTTAACACGTATTGATTGATCATTAGTATGAGAACACATAACTATATTCGTTATAGTTCATTGTTATGGCAATTTGTGATAGAACCTTTTTGCATTAGTGAGCAATTTTTGTTCGAAGTTTCTGCTGCGCCAACATTTGTACAAGCCTTAAGCCTGTACAACTACAATGGAGGGAGCAATATATAAAGCTTTTCGAAGAAAAGAAGAGAGCTTCCGGTGTGTCTTTACCAGGTTCTTTCTATGGCCATTTATACATGAAGGCTATTATTGGGGCGTCACATTCCAATAGAGGGGCCTCACTTGGATTCCTAGTGACCAAAAAGTCGTTTATGGGGTGTCTTTGATGTTATAGTAAATGTCTAAATCACCCTCCATCTAAATCTAAAATTAAAACCTAAAAATTAAAACCAAAACCTAATTTTAATTCAAAAATCTGCTCTTCTTCTTCTTCTAAACTTACCATTCTTCATCGAACATAAATTTCTCTCTTTTTTCGTCTTCAATTAATTGGTGATTCGAAAAACTCATAATCGTCGATTGAAATCTATATTAACGATGAAGAAGAAGCAAATTGATAGAAGTGATGGTAATCAACAAGCCAATAAATTTAATTAAGTTTGAAATGGCTAGATTTATTGAAATCATTAGAAAAAAAATTAGGTTTGGGGAAACCAGTTACAGTTAGGTATTCTTAGTTTCTTAACCGTAAACATGTTCTCTGAAACGGTTAGGGTTAGGAAACAACAAACTTTTAACCGTAAATCAAAAATAAAATAAAATAAAATTAGATGTGTTTGTTACAGTTAGGTTTGTAACCGTAAATAGATTTACGGTTGGATTCAACTCTCAAATAACCAAACCGTAAAATATCCTGGATACAAATTTTTTTTTTAAACTAATTTACGGTTGAGTTGGATTGATATCAACAAACAAACCGTAATGATTTTACGGTTGGGATGATTCCAAAATTAACCGTACTTTCCTGAAATTTAAGTTTTTTTTTTTTTTTTTGAAAGTCTTTCTATGGTTAGGTTTGGTTAATTAGTTAATGAGTATCAGGAGAAGATTTGTTCAAATCTTACCCTCCGTTTGATTAGGATATACCATGGCAATCCTAAAACATATCCGATCCCACTAGTTCGCATTTAATCTCTTCTTATCACTTTAATGGCAGTTGTGTCCAAACAAATAAATAAGGTCAATGTTTATATTCAAACATCATGAGATCCATTATACATACGGCCAAATCACTAATCAACTCAGTAAGAAAATGAAAATCTTATAGAAACATAATTTTTTTCTGTTCAAATTTTATGGAAGGTAAGAGAGAAGAAGAATGTGTTGGGACCAGTTACGGTTAGGAGTTTATTATCCTAGCTGTAGATGGCAAGGAAATATGTCTATGGTTGGAGATTTGGTCCTTGTCCTATACGTAATAAAAGACTTTTTTTGTTTGTTTGTTGATCACTAATTAATCTAAAATATCAGTAATTTAATCTAAAATATCAAGCATGCTCAAGATTATCTACTAGCTGTACCAATCAGTGGGCTTAACCAGTACATTGGGCCTAGACAGTTTTTTGTGCTTTTTTATCGTCTCGGTATTCCTCTGTTTGTTGAGAATGGCTTATGCACTAGTTGCAACAAATCTATGGACATTTTTGGAGACCATGCGCTTCATTGTGCTAAGATGTTGGAAGTAAGTTTCGACATGATGTTGTCCGTGATATTACTGTTGATATTTGTTACAAGGCTAGTGTACCTGCCCGCAAGGAGGTTTCTCTGGGTATTGTTTCAGATGAGGATGAAGACTTGAGGCCTGACGATATTCTTGTTCTCAACTTGGAAAACGGGCAAGATGTCTGCATGGATGTTATTGTTGTCTCGCCCTTTAATGGTGATGGTGTTTGTTCTTTTATCCCAGGGAAAGCCATTTCAAAGGCAGTTTCAAGGAAGCGTGCTAAATATATGGACAAGTGCACTTCACTCGGTTATGGTCTCGGGGTCTTGGCTTTCTCTACTTTGGGGAGCTCAGCGAAGATACTTTATGTTTTTTTAAGCGTCTGAAGAATTGTCTTGTTAATAATGACGCTAGTAGTGGTTATGGTAGTTTTGTTTTTCATAGAGTAGGCATTGCTATTCAGAGGGGGTTGGTGCCCAACTTGTTGCTAGGTTGCCAACCAATAGCTTTATGTGATTTCTTTGTTATTATTATTATTATTATTAATCTAAAAAACAAATTATATAATCTAGTTAAATTATTAATATTAATTAAACCTAACCTAATTGAATAATTAACACTAATTAACCAAGGGATGATTAGCCATTATAAAATTATTTTAGATAAGGGGTTTCAGAAATTACTTATGGGTAACCCCTTTTTGTCTTATTAAGTGACGCCCCCCTATTGGAATGTGACGCCCCAATAACAGCCTTCTTATACATATCAATAAGACTAGAAACATTCCTTAACAAGGATATTTTTTCTGCAAGTATAGGGTTTCCTAACTTAACTCTAAGAGACAAACCTTTTGAGTTGCTATACTTTGGACGCAAGTAATGGTTTTGTAAACCTATAGATTTTCAAATCTAATCCTTCTTGTCCGACCTACTAAGAATTCTTCACCTCAAATCATGCATTCATGCATGAGACGATCAATAGACAAAATCACCCTTTTTTTCTTACGTCGATTGAACCATCATTGGCTGCTTACATATCCTCAATAGGAATCAAATCCGACCGTAGTTCTCTTAAATGGCCTTGCTAGAAGGCCTCCACCAGGTTCCTAAGAACCTCTTCCTCAAAAGGGTCTTTTACCAAACAATAAGGATGTGGATGAATTTGAGCAATGCTTTAGAAGCTTGACCCCATATATTACTTTAGTCAAGATATCGATTGGACTCGGTATCGATCTTTACAAGTAGAATGTCTTCTTCTTTAAGAATTTCTTTGACAAAGTGAAATCACACGTCTATATGTTTGGTTTTAGCATGATGCACTTGATTCTTAGCTAAGTAAATTCACTTTGGCTATCACAATCCACAGGCATTTGGTCTTGCACAACTTGTAAGTCATCTAGCAAACCCTGTAACCATATAACTTCTTTAAAAGCCTCTGACACGCCATATACTCCGCTTCAGTAGTTGAGAGAGCCACAATAGACTGCAATATTGATCTCCAACTAACACGTGCCCCTACTATGGTAAATATATACCCTATAGTCCGACGACTCTTGTCCAAATCACCAACATAGTCAGAATTCACATAGCCAACACACAACTGATTGTTACTTCTATCCTTCACAAACTCCAAGCCAACATCAATTGTATCATAAGGGTACCTCAAAATCCATTTCACAGCTTGCCAATGTCCTTTACCAGGACAATGCATATAATAGCTGACCATACTAACTGAATGTGAAATGTCCAGGCTTGTACATACCATTGCATACATCAAGCTACTAGCAACCTCAACATATTTGACTTGGGCCATATACTTATGCTCTTCTTCACTAATGGGAGACATGCAAGCATTCAATTTAAAATGAGCAGTAAAGGGAATACTTACAAATTTAGTTTCTTCACGGACACCGAACTTCTGTAAAACTTTATTCTTCAAACTTAGACAAACAAACTTTAAAATGAGAAAAACAAACTTTACCATTCTCTCTATCACGTCGAATCTTCATACCCATAATCTTCTTAACCTCTCCCAGATCTTTCATATCAAACTTAGATGACAACTTGTGGTTCAAATTATCAATCTCTTTCTTGTTATTCAGTGCAATCAATATATCATTGACATACAAGAGCAAATATATGAAAGACCCATCACATAGCTTCTTGAAGTATACACAATGATCATAATGACTTCTTGTGTATGTTTGGCCTATCATAAAATGGTCAAATCACTTATACCATTGTCTTGGAGATTGCTTTACCGGCTAACGATATTTTCGGTTTACATACACAATTTTCTTTTCTAGCAACCTTGAACCCACTCTACTGGAGTCATATAGATCTCCTCTTCTAGATCACCATGTAAGAACGCCTTCTTAACATCTAGCTAAACTAGGTCTAAATCATATTGTGCTACCAAGGCCAATAAATACGGATTAGTAAGTGTTTTACCACCGGAGAGAACACCTCATTGTAGTACCTGAAAATAATGATTTTTTTGAGTAAGATCCTATGTAGAAGTTGCATCAATCATTATATAAAACACACATAGGATAAGAAAAGAATGATCTATTATAAATAGTCCCGACAACACTGGATGAAGAAAAATAATCATAAACTCCTTTATCGTCTACCAACACAATACTATTTTTTGTTGACTAGATGTGCTTCAATGTTTATTAAATGGATGCAAAGAAAGATAAAAACTGACATGATCATGCTCACTCCAAGATAAGAGAACATAATATTGAATATTAAAGGATATGTCAAGAAGCAATATGGAACATGGTATCTTTGCTCGAAACTTTGTCCATTGTGTGGGTCGACCGTAATCACCATTCCAGTAGAGATTCATTATAGATAAATGAATAATATAATCACGTAAAAATTTAATTAAATAAAACAAGAGTGAGATATACCTCCATCAACTTCCCAAGATCAGACTTAGGAGCATTCAAAATTTTGACTTCATAATAATTACATTCAACAATGGGTAAATGCCTGATGTAGCCTTCTCAATCTCCTTTCCAATCATTTCAGGGATGAATTTTGCCACCAACTCTTTAAGATCACATAAAGAGGCCTGATTTACCATGATTTCAGCTATCTTACGACGAATTAGATAAAACAAAGTACAAATGCTAATTATTTGCACAAATGAATAACATGAAAAATATAAGAAAATGTTGAAATTAAAAGACATAACTCTACCTTTCGGATCTTGCAAGATTGGGCATAACAGGTTCTCTTGATCCGTTTCTGTCGCCTCTTAGTAAATCCAATGCATAACATCCTCAAGGTGAAGTTGTTCGGTGTCTTAACAACATCAACATGGGCTTCAATCAATGTCTTCCACTTTCTTACAAGAGATCTCAAATTCTTTACAAGCGGATCAACACTACAATAAAACATTCATTCAACAAGTAGATGATAAAGAAAAAAAAAAAGAGAAAAAAAAAAATTAAGTGAGAAAGAAACATAATAGTCTGGAATTGATTTAAATTGTTGAGATTCAACATAGATATGGGGTATGCCTACAAGATCTAGCGTCTTTGACCAAACAAACCTTGCATCAGTTGAGGTAGTCACCTCAAAGTTATTATCAACAACACCATAGACTATCTTCATCTTCCGATTAAGAAACAAAGCAACAATTAGGAAAGTAATTACAAATCTAGCTTGGACTTTAAAGAATAATAATTATATATATATATGAAAAAGGTAAACCTTACAAGGGTAAAATGTAACCAATACCGGATCCATTAATTCATCAGTAAAGAAAAAAAACTTCAGTTTGGATACAAGCACGACTTACATAAT
The DNA here is from genome assembly GCA_023531295.1 of Papaver armeniacum. NCBI lineage: Eukaryota > Viridiplantae > Streptophyta > Magnoliopsida > Ranunculales > Papaveraceae > Papaver > Papaver armeniacum. The sequence goes on from JAJJWW010004667.1 coordinate 19,557, forward strand.
AATCATTAACTTCAAAAAAAAAAAATAAAAAAAATTCTAGGGTTTGAGTTATTGAAATATTGGGTTTCATTTCCGGAGTAGTTTTGATTAAACTTTTGATTTATGAGAGAAGAAATGGTTGTGATTTATGAAAGTAGTGGTATTGGTATAAAAGTTTAGAGAGAGAAAATAAAAATGAAAATGTAAAATGGAGATAACATTTTTTACCCTTTTTTCTCTTTCCCTAATAATTAATATTTAGTGCAACGTAGTTCCTAGTGCCAATGGATATAGACGTTGCGAAGGGTGCAACATCTATATCCGTTGCACATCCCCAAAATTGAAGCGTTACTAATACCGATATGGTGTAGTGACGATATAAACAGTAGAACATAAGAGATAAAAGAGATCATTAACATTAAAATTAACTACCAAGATTGATTTACATTGTTTAGAACTTCCAACTATATCTTCAACCAATATGACATTATCTTCATGGATTTACTAAAACCAAAGAAAAATATATATGAAGAAGATTGTTTTTGGGAAAACCCAAGGTTTTTCTTTCTAAAACATTTAATAATATCATAGAAAGAATAGGACGTGTAGAATGTTCTTTTTAGCCTTAGATGTCTTTTTTTGTAGTCTTCAATGATTGGCCTTCAAATCTCATATCTTCTAGCGTTTAGAATCCTTCATATACAATATTTCCTTCTTTTAGAAGTCAAAATACGTCCCTTAGGTTTGCCATTGTCGGCATGGTCGATTCCAATGAACCGTGCCGACTTGGGACCAAAATAGCTCAGAAACTTTGTCTTAAAACTTGATATTATCAGTTAGCATGGTCGATTCCAAGTGAACCATGCCGACTTAGGGATTAAAGCATACAAAAAATCTGACAGAAATAATGCAACTTCCGACATGGTTCCAACTGTGTCGATAGTTATGATGTAGAGATCGTTGTTTTCCGCTTCAGTTGTTTTGCCCATAACTTTTTTTATGAACTCGGAATGACCTCATTCTTTTTGCATTCACTTCGTATTATCGTTCTATTCAAGATGTTATTAGGAACTTACGTGTTTAAATGAGTTGATTTGGTATTATGCCCTTCCTTATTAGTTGACTTTACTTCCTTGCTCTTTTAAAGACACTTTTACTTTTTTTTGGTTGGTTCTCCTAACAAAGGCTGCAAAATAGAAATCAAACGTAATTGCAAGTAATACGCAAGAATAATTGCTAATATAAGTATGGATTTGACACTCAATACATGTAAATTATGCACCCATCAAATGTATCTTATTTTTTCAAAAAATATAATAAAAATCGATTACTTTCTTTACTTTCTCAATTATTGGGGTTTTCATTGATTTATATCAGTAAGAGTTCATGTATACTAGTTGGACAAATCTAGTAAAAGTACTAGCTACATACTTAATGTGTATGTCATTGTCAATTAAACAATTTACTTTTGATGGGGTTCATTGTTAGAGTAAGGTGTCGCTTAGATATAAATCATACTTCTGTTGTGGAGAACTTGATGTTTGGCCAAGAGAGAAGAAAATAAAAATAAGAAAAATATAAATAAAATGGAGATAACATGAAATTCATAAAGACGAGTGTGTCCTGCTTTTTTTTCCCTTTCTCTTTCCCTAATAATTAATATTTAGTGCAACATAGTTCCTAGTGCCAATGTATATAGACGTTGCGAAGGGTGCAACATCTATATCCGTTGCACATCCCCAATATTGAAGCGTTGCTAATACCGATATGGTGTAGTGACGATATAAACAGTAGAACATAAGAGATAAAAGAGATCATTAACATTAAAATTAACTACCAAGATTGATTTACATTGTTTAGAACTTCCAACTATATCTTCAACCAATATGACAAAGTTATCTAGTCATGGATTTACTGAAACCAAAGAAAATATATAAGAAGAAGATTGTTTTCCCCTGATGGGAAAACCCAAGGTTTTCTTGCCTAAAACATTTAATAATATCATAGAAAGAATAGGATTCCCCGGTGTAGAATGTTCTTGTTTTAGCCTTAGATGTCTTTTTTTGTAGTCTTCAATGATTGGCCTTCAAATCTCATATCTTCTAGCGTTTAGAATCCTTCATATACAATATTTCCTTCTTTTAGAAGTCAAAATACGTCCCTTAGGTTTGCCATTGTCGGCATGGTCGATTCTAATGAACCGTGCCGACTTGGGACCAAATAACTCAGAAACTTTGTCTTAAAACTTGATATTATCAGTTAGCATGGTCGATTCCAAGTGAACCATGCGGACTTAGGGATTAAAGCATACAAAAAATCTGACAGAAATAGTGCAACTTCCGGCATGGTTCCAACTGTGTCGATAGTTATGATGTAGAGCTCGTTGTTTTCCGCTTCAGTTGTTTTGCCCATAACTTTTTTTATGAACTCGGAATGACCTCATTCTTTTTTTTTGCATTCACTTCGTATTATCATTCTATTCAAGATGTTATTAGGAACTTACGGGTTTAAATGAGTTGATTTGGTATTAGGCCCTTTCTTATTAGTTGACTTTACTTCCTTGCTCTTTTAAAGACACTTCCACTTTTTTTGGTTGGTTCTCCTAACAAAGGCTGCAAAATACAAATCAAACGTAATTGCAAGTAATACGCAAGAATAATTGCTAATATAAGTATGGATTTGACACTCAATACATGTATATTATGCATCTATCAAATGTATCTTATTTTTTCAAAAAATAAAATAAAAATCGATTACTTTCTTTACTTTCTCGATTATTGGGGTTTTCATTGATTTATATCAGTAAAACTTCATGTATACTATTTGGACAAAGCTAGTAAAAGTACTAGCTACATACTTAATGTGTATGTCATTGTCAATTAAACAATTTACTTCCGATGGGGTTCATTGTTAGAGTAAGGCGTCGCTTAGATATAAATCAGACTTCTGTAGATTCCAAAAATATTGCTTGGATATAAATTAACCATCCTTAACTTCCAATATATAGACATATTCTTTTAAAATAAATTCTTGACCAAAATAACAAATGTTAATGACTGATTCTAGAACGATCTACCCGATATTACAAACTTTAAGTGCCTCTTTACATGTTGAATTTCTTTAACTAATATCTACCCACATTTTAAAAATCAAAACTTTTTTTTTTTTTTTTTAAGATTTGTGAATACCCACGATTATTTACCATAATCTTTCGCTGGTGTATTTGATGTTATATCTCGCCCTTATCTAACACATTAACATGAGCTTTATTAGTGATTTGACTTTTGTATATATCGAGAAATTGGTACCCATGGCATTACATCTATTTTATTTGAACGTAAGATTATCGTACAAACTGTTTCGTACATGGTCTAGGTTTGTGATCTATTAGCTTTGAGATCCGAATTAAAACGAATATATATATATATATGTGGTCAGTATTCTTTTTTTATACTAACTATCTTTTTTTTTTTCCAAAGGAATACAAAAATGGAAATAACATTCAAGTTGGATCCTTCTCGTATTAAACAACACCCTGTCTAGTGGGACGCTAGAACTGGCCTAACTTTTATATGCCGGCTTGCCGATTGGATGGATGGCTACCGAGTCAAAGAAGGCGTGGAAGGAATTACTGGGGGGAATATCTTGAAAATCAATATAACAAGTTGCCAGAAGAAATTCTTCTCACTCTTGATAAAGGTTATGAAACATTGAGTTTGTGATCCAATGTTACAACGCCGTGGAAAACCTATTTGATGTTAATGGTGCTATTATCGACGCTGAATTTTTCAATGATCTGCTAATTCTTCCTAGTTACATGGTTGATTTACCACATCAATGGCACTAAGGTTATGAAAAAGGTCAGTGGATAGGCTACTGTAGATTATTTACTATAATCTTTCGCTGATGTATTTGATATTTTATCTCATCCTTATATAACACATTAACATGTGTTTTATCGGTGATTTGAACTTTGCATATACCGAGAAATTGGTCCTCATGGCATAACATCTATTTTATTGAAACATATGGTTATCATATGAATTGTTTCAACTTATAAGCTTGTATACACAGTTAAAGGTTAGGATTTAGTTTATTGTTTTTTCTTTTAGTTGAGTTATTTGTTCTAAGACGTTACAAGACTTTCTTATGGTTAAGGGTTAGGACTTAAAGTATCTTTATTTATGATTTTGATTTTAGTTTTTAATTTTATGATTAGGATTTAATGGGGACAAATTAGAAGTATTAATATTTGATAGAGGGTAAAATGGTAGTTTCATCAAATTTAGACACCCCTTATCATTCTTTGTGGGGTGGATGAAAAGATCCATAGGCCCCAATTAAGTGGCATAGGCCCCAATTTAGCCAGGATGTAAAGTGGATCCTATGCACTTGCGTTAAAAAAGGGGTCCCCGTAAAGTAAATGATCTTTGGTTTCCTCTACGGTCCCACTTTTCATTAAAAAGGGATCTCATCTCCATATAAAGGTCTAATTTTGGGTCTTCATTTTCGATTTATTTCTAGATTCTTCGTCAATCATTGGTTTTAAATTTAAACTCTCTCTGAGTCTCTCTCACTTCTTAACTTAAAGATGCCAAAAGACAATTCGTCGGAATCCGGTGACAGCATTAGCAGTTGCATTTCATTTGAAGACTATCATACAGAGAAGGAAAAACTAGCATCAGCAGATCACAAATCATCACCATCAGGTGGTAGTTCAAGATTTAATTCTCTCAATTCCTTCAAGTTCCCGCCAGAATTGTGTAATCCATTACCTTCTCCTCTTTCTTTGATCGGTAACTCATTATCTTTTTCTACTCGACTTACAAGAGAGGATCGGATTTTCCTCACTAAGATGGTTTTTCAGTATGATAAACTAAAGGATTGGTATGGATTATGTAGTAGCAAATTGGAATATATGTTAATAACAGCTGAAATTTTAAGTATAGAAAATGAAGAGCATTGATTGGCTATTAAAGATCTAGAGGATCGATTGGCTTTGAGAAACCAAGTTCTCCAAATTAAAACGAATATATATATATATATATGTGTGGTCAGTATTCTTTTTTTATACTGAGTATCTTATTTTTTCCAAAGGAATACAAAAATGGAAATAGCATTCAAGTTGGATCCTTCTCGTATTAAACAATACCCTGTCTAGTGGGACGCTAGAACTGGTCAGTGGATAGGCTACTGTAGATTATTTACTATATTATTTCGCTGATGTATTTGATATTTTATCTCATCCTTATGTAACACATTAACATGTGTTTTATCGGTGATTTGAACTTTGCATATACCGAGAAATTGGTCCTCATGGCATAACATCTATTTTATTGAAACATATGGTTATCATATGAATTGTTTCAACTTATAAGCTTGTATACATAGTTAAAGGTTAGGATTTAGTTTATTGTTTTCTCTTTTAGTTGAGTTATTTGTTCCAAGACGTTATAAGACTTTCTTATGGTTAAGGGTTAGGACTTAAAGTATCTTTAGTTAGGATTCTTAGATATAAGAAATCTTAGTAGTATATATATATATAGGATTATGAAACTCTTTTGTAGGAAGTTTTTATTATTATTAAATTCAATATCAGTCGACTCTCTGCATAAGAACTATTCTTTATCTACGTTCTGTGTGAATCAACCCTAGTATTATTCTCTATTATTTACTGCGACATAAAGTTTGTACCGAGTCAAAGAGATCCTTTTTTTTTCTCTTCATCATGGTTAAACGTGGTATATGTCGTGGAAAAAGAGGAAACGAAGATCATCAAACATAGCCATGATGATGGTTATTTTGAATGTGAAGAGAATCCTTTTAGAGGAATGTTTGAATGGCTAGTGAAATCCCTAGATTTGTATGGTGGAGGAATAAAGGTTGAAGTTGCTTATTTTTTTGGTAAGATGCATGCCAAAGATTATCTAAATTGGGTAGCAAGATTAGAATATTCTTTTGAGTGGAAAACCATGAAAGATGGGCGAAAAGTATTGTTTGTGAAATTGAAAGGTGCAACACTTAAATGGTGGAACAATTTGAAGAACAACACACTCAACAATTTAAACCTAAATTAAAACAAGAAAACAAATGAAGTCGAAGTTCGTACAGCTTTTAACGGTGATTATGCGATAGAGTAATACTGAGCCACTTCACAACATGAAGCAAAGAGAAGCATAAGTGTCTGAGTTCTAAAAACTTCTCATAAGGGTTGGTTTTGATGAAAATAATTAGCAACTGACCTCACGTTGTCTCTCAGGATTGAGTCAGTCTATAAAAGATAATATGGGAGTGGTTCGTTTTTTTTTTAACCTAGAAGATGCTCATCAATATCCATTGATGGCAGAAAAAAGGTTATCTCATTCTAACATGAGACGAAATATAACGGGTCGAACTACTGTAACATTTCTAAGGAGTACGATTGTTGTAAGGAATGATAGGGAAAGTAGTACAACTGCAAAGTTCGAGAAGGGAAGAAATACATGTTTTGTTTCACAAAAGAACAATGGGGGAAGGCTCGTTTAAATTTAATATTGTATTGCAAGTTTTTTTTAGACCTGTGGAAACAGTGGGCGCATGACATATACGTGTCATGCACGAATAATATATTTTCATGAAGCTAAATTTGAAGAAAATGATCGTTCATACATGTATATGATGACTATGACGAAAATGATGAAGACAATGTCGACGTTTTACCCGTGAAAGGAGATCAGATAAAGTGTTGCAACAAAAATTAGTAGCACTTGATGTGGAAAAGGAAGTTTGGCGATGAAAATGTGGTTAACCCACTAGACACATTAAAAATCAATGTGGATGCTTCTTTTTATTATTTGGCTGGAATTTCTATGTTGACAAGGGATTGCATGGTGCCATATGTTTGTGAAAGAGAGTTCTTAGAAGGGTATCTAATGTTCATCAAGTAGAAAGCTGGTATTTATTGGAAGCTATGCAATGGGCTAAAACACAAAACTGGAACAATGAACATAAACTGTTTCTATTTGCAATCAGATCACATATACATTAACATTAACCGATTATGATAAACCAGGAAAAATTGATTTCAAAATTTTCAATTTTTGAGCAATTTTATATTACTAAAACCTAGTTTATAGGATTGGGTTGAGAAGAAGAATCAGTTGAAGTGGAGATGAAAATGATTTTGATTTTGATTTTAGTTTTATGATTTTGATTTTGATTTTAGTTTAAATTTTATGATTTTAGTTTTATGATTTTGATTTTAGTTTTTAATTTTATGATTAGGATTTAATGGGGACAAATTAGTAGTATTAATATTTGATAGAGGGTAAAATGGTAGTTTCATCAAATTTAGACACCCCTTATCATTCTTTTTGGGGTGGATGAAAAGATCCATAGGCCCCAATTAAGTGGCATAGGCCCCAATTTAGCCAGGATGTAAAGTGGATCCTATGCACTTGCGTTAAAAAGGGGTCCCATAAAGTAAATGATACTGGTTTCACGGTCCCACTTTTCTATTAAAAAGGGATCTCATCTCCATATAAAGGTATAATTTTGGGTCTTCATTTTCGATTTATTTCTAGATTCTTCGTCAATCACTGGTTTTAAATTTAAACTCTCTCTGAGTCTCTCTCATCCCTCAACTTAAAGATGCCAAAAAGACGATTCGTTTAATCAGGTAACAAACATTAGCAATTGCATTTCATTTGAAGACTATCATACAGAGAAGGAAAAACTAGCATCAACTGATCACAAATCATCACCATCAGGTGGTAGTTCAAGATTTAATTCTCTCAATTCCTTCAAGTTCCCGCCAGAATTGTGTAATCCATTACGTTCTGCTTTTTCTTTGATCGGTAACTCATTATCTTCTTCTACTCGACTTACAAGAGAGGATCGGATTTTCCTCGCTAAGATGGTTTTTCAGTATGATAAACTAAAGGATTCGTATGATTATGTACTAGCAAATTGGAAGATATGGTAATGACAGCTGAAATTTTAAGTATAGAAAATGACGAGCTTCGATTGGCTATTAAAGATCTGCAGAATCGATTGTATCAAGTCGTGTAGCTGCAGTTACGAGTTCAACCGGTGAATCTGGGATTAAGAATCAGGGATTTGATGAGGAACCAGTTCAATCTCATTCAGATAGATTATCTCTTCCTAAGAGCATCTCCATTCGTTCTTATTCTTACTCCAATACAACTTCTCCTTCTTCTAACAAAAACAGCAACAAATTTCGTCTTGCTACTACACCGTCTGTTCCTCAAACTGCGGTAAGAAATTCAAACTAGATCATTTATTTGTTGATATTATGAAACCAAAATTGAATTTGTTGATTTTATTGATAATTTATTATACGTAATTTGGATTCACAGAATTTCTTAGTCCTAATCAAGTACTTTGCAATATTTAGATTTGAAGTTTTTCAATCCTAATTTTCTTTTGTTGTATGAATGCAACAGCTACGAGTTCATACGCCTACTTTTTACTGCTTTGTTGATGAGAACAAAAAGGAATTGATGATCAAAAGAAGAAGAATGACCCACTTTCGGAATGGATGTATACAATCAAGGAATGTACAACACAGAGTTATACAATAATCGGGTACAAACAGTGGATGTGGATATGGGGCCGTTGTCGATTTGCACGTGGAATTCGTATATTTCACAAAAGAGTCACTATTCTAAAGCATATATTGGTCTGGTTCACTTTAACACAATTTATAAAGGGGATATCGGTCTTACTAAGTGTTGATACCATTTCATCGATCCAACGGCCAGGATTGATGGGATTCTTTTGTCTTATATGAAACGGTATCAACACTTAGTAAGACTGGTATCCCCTTTATAAATCATGCACTTTAAAGACAGAAGAAAATGGTAATGATTTTTTGTTATAAGTTTGGACGAAACATTCATCAACCATCAACATCTTTCTACCCTTTCAAAAGAACAAAGAACATGTTCCAGAAAGGAAAAGAAAGAAGGAAGAAAAGAAAAAAAAATGAAAAAAAAGTATGGAGGATATCTCTATCGCTCCTCATTACGGAATGAATTATACTAGGAGGATTGTATCACCATTGAGCAATGATGGCAGTAGCACTTCAAAACTTGAATAAGTAAATTCACCCTTTCAAAACTTGATTCGAATCCTTTTAGAAGTACTTGGAGCAGATCGACGAATGGATCCATGAGTCCCACTTGCTGCAGAACTTACTATTAATGCATATGGCTCAGCTTCGGCAACATCTTCCTCTCTCACTCTCTTTAGCGTATCCTGCATGCCTTGCATTGATGTCAGTCTCTTTACAAGCTCCAGCCTTTTTCCAATGATCTGGTATATATACTGACCACCTGAATGAATTGACAAGTACAACTACGTTTCTCACTTTCCAGAGTTGATTTAGCGTCTATCTGAGATAACTTTACTTGAATCTCCTCGAGTAATTGAGGATCTTCCTCCCTGTCCACACTCTCTTGGGCATCTTGCCTCACCTGGACACGACGAAAGAAACCCTCCATCTTGTATCGCTAAAAGTGAGTGAATAACAAAGAAAATTGGGGCATCTCCTTATAGTAGGGAACCTTTTGTATAACCTCCACATAAACACCTTGAGCCAACTTAAAGAGTTCCTCGATGGCTTGCCAGTAACAGCCTTTGTGATGTAAGAGAGCAACCAGCAGTTTCTGGTGAAAGATAAAACAAATCATGGAAATTTATTACAACGAAATTCCAAGAAAAAAAAAAGTTTAAAGAAAATACTTGGTCTAAAGAATAATTATTACCTTCAACATCTGGACTTCTTTCTCGAGATCGGCAAGGCTTTGTTCCGAGGGTTTTCCTTTGGCTGCATGGAGAAATTCTTCAATTGACAGGTATTTTGAATGCTCTTTTAAAAGAGCATGGATTTCATTTGGGATTCTTATCATGGATAGGCTACTGTAGATTATTTACTATAATCTTTCGCTGGTGTATTTGATATTTTATCTCATCCTTATATAACACATTAACATGTGTTTTATCGGTGATTTGAACTTTGCATATACCGAGAAATTGGTCCTCATGGCATAACATCTATTTTATTGAAACATATGGTTATCATATGAATTGTTTCAACTTATAAGCTTGTATACATAGTTAAAGGTTAGGATTTAGTTTATTGTTTTTTCTTTTAGTTGAGTTATTTGTTCTAGGACGTTACAAGACTTTCTTATGGTTAAGGGTTAGGACTTAAAGTATCTTTATTTAGGATTCTTAGATATAAGAAATTTTAGTAGTATATATATAGGATTATGAAACTCTTTTGTAGGCAGTTTTTATTATTATTAAATTCAATCTCAGTCGAGTCTCTGCATAAGAACTATTCTTTATCTACGTTATGTGTGAATCAACCCTAGTATTATTCTCTATTATTTAATGCGACAGAAAGTTTGTATCGAGTCAAAGAGATCATTTTTTTTCTCTTCATCATGGTTAAACGTGGTATATGTCGTGGAAAAAGAGGAAACGAAGATCATCAAACATAGCCATGATGATGGTTATTTTGAATGTGAAGAGAATCCTTTTAGAGGAATGTGAAGAATGGCTAGTGAAATCCCTAGATTTGTATGGTGGAGGAATAAAGGTTGAAGTTGCTTATTTTTTTGGTAAGATGCATGCCAAAGATTATCTAAATTGGGAAGCAAGATTAGAATATTCTTTTGAGTGGAAAACCATGAAAGAAGGGCGAAAAGTATTGTTTGTGAAATTGAAAGGTGCAACACTTAAATGGTGGAACAATTTGAAGAACAACACACTCAACAATTTAAACCTAAATTAAAACAAGAAAACAAATGAAGTCGAAGTTACGTAACAGTTTTTAACAGCTGATTATGCGATAGAGTAATACGAGCGACTTCACAACATGAAGCAAAGAGAAGCATAAGTGTCTGAGTTCTAAAAACTTCTCATAAGGGTTGGTTTGGATGAAAATAATTAGCAACCGACCTCACGTTGTCTCTCAGGATTGAGTCAGTGTATAAAAGATAATATGGGAGTGGTTCGTTTTTTTTTTAACCTAGAAGATGCTCATCAATATCCATTGATGGTAGAAAAAGGTTATCTTATTCTAACATGAGACGAAATATAACGGGTAGAACTACTGTAACATCTCTAAGGAGTACGATTGCTGTAAGGAGTGATAGGGAAAGTAGTACAACTGAAAAGTTCGAGAAGGGAAGAAATACATGTTTTGTTTCACAAAATAACAATGGGGGCAGGCTCGTTTAAATTTAATATTGTATCGCAAGTCTTTTTTTAGACTTGTGGAAACAGTGGGCGCATGACATATACGTGTCTTGGACGAATAATATATTTTCATGAAGCTAAATTTGAAGAAAATGATCGTTCATACATGTATATGATGACTATGACGAAAATGATGAAGACAATGTCGACGTTTTACCCGTGAAAGGAGACTGTATAGTGTTGCAACAAAAATTAGTAGCACTTGATGTGGAAAAGGAAGTTTGGCGATGAAAATGTGGTTAACCCATAGACACATTAATAATCAATGTGGATGCTTCTTTTTATTATTTGGCTGGAATTTCTATATTGACAAGGGATTGTACAATGTCATATGTTGCAGGAAAGAGAGTTCTTAGAAAGGTATCTAATGTTCATCAAGCAGAAAGCTGGTATTTATTGGAAGCTATGCAATGGGCTAAAACACAAAACTGGAACAATGAACATAAACCGTTTCTATTTGCAATCGGATCACATATACATTAACATTAACCGATTCTAATAAACTAGGAAAAAATTGATTTCAAAATTTTCAATTTTTGAGCAATTTTATGTTACTAAAACCTAGTTTATAGGATTGGGTTTAGAAGAAGAATCAGTTGAAGTGGAGATGAAAATGAATTTGATTTTGATTTTAGTTTTTAATTTTATAATTTTAGTTTTATGATTTTGATTTTGATTTTAGTTTTTAAATTTTATGATTTTAGTTTTATGATTTTGATTTTAGTTTTTAATTTTATGATTAGAAATTGATGGGGACAAATTAGTAGTATTAATATTTGATAGAGGGTAAAATGGTAGTTTCATCAAATTTAGACACCCCTTATCATTCTTTGTGGGGTGGATGAAAAGATCCATAGGCTCCAATTAAGTGGCATTGGCCCCAATTTTGCCAGGATGTAAAGTGGATCCTATGCACTTGCGTTAAAAAGGGGTCCCAGAAAGTAAATGATACTGGTTTCACGGTCCCACTTTTCTATTAAAAAGGGATCTCATCTCCATATAAAGGTCTAATTTTGGGTCTTCATTTTCGATTTATTTCTAGATTCTTCGTCAATCACTGGTTTTAAATTTAAACTCTCTCTGAGTCTCTCTCATCTCTCTCATCTCTCAACTTAAAGATGCCAAAAGACGATTCGTCGGAATCCGGTGACAGCATTAGCAATTGCATTTCATTTGAAGACTATCATACAGAGAAGGAAAAACTAGCATCAACAGATCACAAATCATCACCATCAGGTGGTAGTTCAAGATTTAATACTCAGAATTCCTTCAAGTTCCTGCCAGAATTGCGTAATCCATTACCTTCTCCTCTTTCTTTGATCAGTAACTTATTATCTTCTTATACTCGACCTATAAGAGAGGATCGGATTTTCCTCACTAAGATGGTTTTTCAGTATGATAAACTAAAGGATTCGTATGGATTATGTAGTAGCAAATTGGAAGATATGTTAATGACAGCTGAAATTTTAAGTATAGAAAATGACGAGCTTAGATTGGCTATTAAAGATCTAGAGGATCAATTAGCTTTGAGAAACCAAGTTCTCCAAATTAAAACGAATATATATATGGTCAGTATTCTTTTTTTATACTAAATATCTTATTTTTTCCAAAGGAATACCAAAATGGAAATAGCATTCAAGTTGGATCCTTCTCGTATTAAACAACACCCTGTCTAGTGGGACGCTAGAACTGGTCTAACTTTTATATGCCGGCTTGACGATTGGATGGATGGCTACCGAGTCAGAGAAGGTGTGGAAGGAATTACTGGGGGGAATATCTTGAAAATCAACATAACAGGTTGCCAAAAGAAATTCTTCTCACTCTTGATGAAGGTTATGAAACATTGAATTTGTGATCTAATGTTACAACGCCTTGGAAAACCTATTTGATGTTAATGGTGCTATTATCGACGCTGAATTTTTCAATGATCTGCTAATTCTTCCTAGTTACATGGTTGATTTACCACATCAATGGTACTAAGGTTATGAAAAAGGTCAGTGGATAGGCTACTGTAGATTATTTACTATAATATTTCGCTGATGTATTTGATATTTTATCTCATCCTTATGTAACACATTAACATGTGTTTTATCGGTGATTTGAACTTTGCATATACCGAGAAATTGGTCCTCATGGCATAACATCTATGTTATTGAAACATATGGTTATCATATGAATTGTTTCAACTTATAAGCTTGTATACATAGTTAAAGGTTAGGATTTAGTTTATTGTTTTTTCTTTTAGTTGAGTTATTTGTTCTAAGACGTTACAAGACTTTCTTATGGTTAAGGGTTAGGACTTAAAGTATCTTTAGTTAGGATTCTTAGATATAAGAAATCTTAGTAGTATATATATATATAGGATTATGAAACTGTTTTGTAGGCAATTTTTATTATTATTAAATTCAATCTCAGTCGACTCTCTGCATAAGAACTATTCTTTATCTACGTTATGTGTGAATCAACCCTAGTATTATTCTCTATTATTTACTGCGACATAAAGTTTGTATCGAGTCAAAGAGATCCTTTTTTTTTCTCTTCATCATGGTTAAACGTGGTATATGTCGTGGAGAAAGAGGAAACGAAGATCATCAAACATAGCCATGATGATGGTTATTTTGAATGTGAAGAGAATCCTTTTAGAGGAATGTTTGAATGGCTAGTGAAATCCCTAGATTTGTATGGTGGAGGAATAAAGGTTGAAGTTGCTTATTTTTTTGGTAAGATGCATGCCAAAGATTATCTAAATTGGGAAGCAAGATTAGAATATTCTTTTGAGTGGAAAACCATGAAAGAAGGGCGAAAAGTATTGTTTGTGAAATTGAAAGGTGCAACACTTCAATGGTGGAACGATTTGAAGAACAACACACTCAACAAGTTAAACCTAAAATTAAAACTAGCAAACAAATGAAGTCCAAGTTACGTAACAGTTTTTAACAGCTGATTATGCGATAGAGTAATACGAGCGACTTCACAACATGAAGCAAAGAGAAGTGTAAGTGTCTGAGTACTAAAAACTTCTCATAAGGGTTGGTTTGGATGAAAATAATTAGCAACTGACCTCACGTTGTCTCTCAGGATTGAGTCAGTCTATAAAAGATAATATGGGAGTGGTTCGTTTTTTTTAACCTAGAAGATGCTCATCAATATCCATTGATGGCATAAAAAAGGTTATCTCATTCTAACATGAGACGAAATATAACGGGTCGAACTACTGTAACATCTCCAAGGAGTACGATTGCTGTAAGGAGTGATAGGGAAAGTAGTACAACTGAAAAGTTCGAGAAGGGAAGAAATACATGTTTTGTTTCACAAAAGAACAATGGGGGCAGGCTCGTCTAAATTTAATACTGTATCGCAAGTCTTTTTTTAGACTTGTGGAAACAGTGGGCGCATGACATATGCGTGTCTTGGACGAATAATATATTTTCATGAAGCTAAATTTGAAGAAGATGATCGTTCATACATGTATATGATGACTATGACGAAAATGATGAAGACAATGTCGACGTTTTACCCGTGAAAGGAGACTGTATAGTGTTGCAACAAAAATTAGTAGCACTTGATGTGGAAAAGGAAGTTTGGCGATGAAAATGTGGTTAACCCACTAGACACATTAAAAATCAATGTGGATGCTTCTTTTTATTATTTGGCTGGAATTTCTATGTTGACAAGGGATTGTACAGTGTCATATGTTGCAGGAAAGAGAGTTCTTAGAAGGGTATCTAATGTTCATCAAGCAGAAAGCTGGTATTTATTGGAAGCTATGCAATGGGCTAAAACACAAAACTGGAACAATGAACATAAACCGTTTCTATTTGCAATCGGATCACATATACATTAACCGATTCTGATAAACCAGGAAAAAATTGATTTCAAAATTTTCAATTTTTGAGCAATTTTATGTTACTAAAACCTAGTTTATAGGATTGGGTTGAGAAGAAGAATCAATTGAAGTGGAGATGGAAATGAATTTAATTTTGATTTTAGTTTTTAATTTTATGATTTTGTTTTAGTTTTTAAATTTTATGATTTTAGTTTTATGATTTTGATTTTAGTTTTTAATTTTATGATTAGGATTTAATGGGGACAAATTAGTAGTATTAATATTTGATAGAGGGTAAAATGGTAGTTTCATCAAATTTAGACACCCCTTATCATTCTTTGTGGGGTGGATGAAAAGATCCATAGGCCCCAATTAAGTGGCGTAGGCCCCAATTTAGCCAGGATGTAAAGTGGATCCTATGCACTTGCGTTAAAAAGTGGTCCCAGAAAGTAAATGATCTTTCGGTTTCACGGTCCACTTTTCTATTAAAAAGGGATCTCATCTCCATATAAAGGTCTAATTTTGGGTCTTCATTTTCGGTTTAGTTTTGATTCTTCGTCAATCATTGGTTTTAAATTTAAACTCTCTCCGAGTCTCTCTCATCTCTCAACTTCAAGATGCCGAAAGACGATTCGTCGGAATCCGGTGACAGCATTAGCAGTTGCATTTCATTTGAAGACTATCATACAGAGAAGGAAAAACTAGCATCCCGGATCACAAATCATCACCATCAGGTGGTAGTTCAAGATTTAATTCTCTCAATTCCTTCAAGTTCCGCTTGAGAATTGTGTAATCCATTACCTCTACGCTTTTTCTTTGATCGGCAACTCATTATCTTCTTCTACTCGACTTACAAGAGAGGATCGGATTTTCCTCGCTAAGATGGTTTTTCAGTATGATAAACTAAAGGATTCGTATGGATTATGTAGAAGCAAATTGGAAGATATGGTAATGACAGCTGAAATTTTAAGTATAGAAAATGACGAGCTTCGATTGGCTATTAAAGATCTGGAGAATCGATTGTACCGAGTCGTGTAGCTGCAGTTACGAGTTCAACCGGTGAATCTGGGATTAAGAATCAGGGATTTGATGAGGAACCAGTTCAATCTCATTCAGATAGATTATCTCTTCCTAAGAGCATCTCCATTCGTTCTTATTCTTACTCCAATACAATTGCTCCTTCTTCCAACAGAAACAACAACAGATTTCGTCTTGCTATTACACCGTCTGTTCCTCAAACTGCGGTAAGAAATTCAAACTAGATCATTTATTTGTTGATATTATGAAACCAAAATTGAATTTGTTGATTTTATTGATAATTTATTATCTGTAATTTGGATTCACAGGAATTTCTTAGTCCTAATCTGAAGTACTTTGCAATATTTAGATTTGAAGTTTTTCAATCCTAATTTTCTTTTTGTTGTATGAATGGAACAGCTACGAGTTCATACGCCTACTTTTTCTGCTGTTGATGAGAACAAAAAAGGAGTTGATGATCAAAAGAAGAAGAAGGACCCACTGGAATTGGATGTATACAATCAAGGAATGTACAACACAGAGTTATACAATAACTGGGTACAAACAGGTGGATGTGGATATGGGGCCGTTGTCGATTTGCACGTGGAATTCGTATATTTCACAAAAGAGTCACTATTCTAAAGCATATATTGGTCTGGTTCACTTTAACACGATTTATAAAGGGGATATCAGTCTTACTAAGTGTTGATACTATTTCATCGATCCAACGGTCAGGATTGATGGGATTCTTTTGTCTTATATGAAACGGTATCAACACTTAGTAAGACTGGTATCCCCTTTATAAATCATGCACTTTAAAGACAGAAGAAAATGGTAATGATTTTTTGTTATAAGTTTGGACGAAACATTCATCAACCGTCAACATCTTTCTACCCTTTCAAAAGAACAAAGAACATGTTCCAGAAAGGAAAAGAAAGAAGGAAGAAAAAAAAAAAATGAAAAAGAAAAAGTATGGAGGATATCTCTATCGCTCCTCATTACAGAATGAATTATACTAGGAGGATTGTATCACCATTGAGCAATGATGGCAGTAGCACTTAAAAACTTGGATAAGTAAATTCACCCTTTCAAAACTTGATTCGAATCCTTTTATAAGTACTTGGAGCAGATCGACGAATGGATCCATGAGTCCCACTTGCTGCAGAACTTACTATTAATGCATATGGCTCAGCTTCGGCAACATCTTCCTCTCTCACTCTCTTTAGCGTATCCTGCATTCCTTGCATTCTTTGTGATCTCTTTACAAGCTCCATCCTTTTTATAATGATCGGCATATATCCGACCACCGAATGAATTGACAAGTACAACTACGTTTCTCACTTTCCAGAGTTGATTTAGCGTCTATCTGAGATAACTTTACTTGCAGCTCCTCGAGTAATTGAGGAGCTTCATCCTGTCCACACTCTTTGGGCATCTTGCCTCACCTGGACACGACGAAAGAAACCCTCCATCTTGTATCGCTGAAAATGAGTGAATAACAAAGCAAATTGGGGCATCTCCTTATAGTAGGGAACCTTTTGTATCAGCTCCACATAAACACCTTGAGCCAACTTAAAGAGTTCCTTTATGGCTTTCCAGTAACAACCCTTGTGATGGAAGAGAGCAACCAGCAGTTTCTGGAGAAAGATGAAACAAATCATGGAAATTTATTACAACGAAATTCCAAGGAAAAAAAAAAGTTTAAAGAAAATACTTGGTCTAAAGAATAATTATTACCTTCAACAACTGGACTTCTTTCTCGAGATCGGCAAGGCTTTGTTCCGAGGGTTTTCCTTTGGCTGCATGGAGAAATTCTTCAATTGACAGGTATTTTGAATGACCTTTTAAAAGAGCATGGATTTCATCTGGGATTCTTATCATTTTATGTGTAATACGATTGTAACAATAGTAACCACGATCATTTGATAATAAAACCATCTTCTTTTTGATTTGATTATATACCACCTTGAAAATACTAGTATTGATTTTTGATCGATACAAGTTCTCTAGCAAGTCTGATATATATAGCCTAGATTGCTAGTCTAAATAAAGAATCCAAGTTTATGGAAACCCAAATCAGAGAACTGAATATGGAAGTTTATTTTTGAGCCTCATACAGGGCTTCTCAAAACAATTAGAGGGGCTTCTCCGGGACAAACACCGATTAAGAGCTTGGTTAGGGGTAGCGTCCACAATGGACGAGCAAAATATGGGTACAAAAAGGTGTATGTCGATTAGGGGTGGGACTTGGGTTGGTTGGGCGGGTTTGAAGGCTTGGCCGAGGCAGACCCGAGCTAGGAATTCTTTGCCCAGATTGCCCATCGAACCCGTGGAACCCATTGAGGTGTTGCCCAAGTCCGCCCAAGTTATGTTCCTCGGGTTGGCCCAAGTTCCAATGTGATAATAATAAATTTAGTAATAATAAAATTTAGTTGCTCCATTTATTTTAAATTTTCAAATAACTGAAGATTATTTACAATAATATAAACTTTTTTCATATTGAATGATTAATGAGATAGATATAATTTATATTTTCATTAATAGATTTGAAGATAATATCTTAAATTTCTCTAAATAGATGATAATACCAATTATAAAAAATATCTTATATATAGTTCTTTGGGTTGGGCGGGTTGTTTGGGTTAGAAATATTTGTGCCCATGCTTGCCCAAATTTAACTCGGGTTTATAAAATTTATGCCCGATCTTGCCCAAAGTTTTGAAATACGTTGCCCATGTCCGCCCAACGTTCGGGTTGGGCATGGGTTGGGTGGGTTGACCCAACCCAAGTCCCACCCCTAATGTCGATATGGGGATCATTGCCGATTTGCGCATGGAATTCGTGAACTACGTCCTGTGATTCGGCACCCTAAATACAAAACTGAAGTCTGCAGAATGGTTTTAAATGGAGGTTTCTATCCTTATGGCCATCGCTGCCATTTCCGTCATGCCCTGACTGATCAAGAGAAGCGTACCGGTGTTACTGATAGTTATTAGATTGTCATACGTGCAAGATGTGAAAAGAAGCAAACAAAAAAAAAGGGAAAAAACAACAGAAAAGAAGGAAATAAAATAGGAAGCTAGTAGCGACTCACTAGAGAAAGCAGAGTACATATAAAGACAGAAAAACAAAAATAGAAGAAAAAAAAGAATTATTTCGTTGCGTTACATCGATGGACCAAGAAACAGAGCGTCTGTGCCACCCAATATTAAAAACTAAATAAAAAATCTACATTTTTTTTTATAAAAAAAAAGAAATCTACATAAAATTATAAAACAAGAATCGTGTCCAACTATGCCAGCTGGAGTCCTACAAAAATCGAAAAAACCATATTTTTTTTCCGATGCAAAAACTGGCTTTATAACTTAAGTTTGTTTACATAACTTAGATTGACAGACTAACTGATCATCCCTGATTGCATTATAGAACTTGTCTGGGATGTTAACATAGTAATCCAAGGAAAGCCTGTCAGATCTAGCCGTTTTAGCAATTACATGAGCAGCATTATTAGCCGATCTTTTAACATGGTTTAACTTTACACAAGAAACAGAAAAGAGCAAATGCCTTATTTCATCTACTACTCCTTGGTTCATCCAGTGTGAACTGAAGGATTGGCATGCTTGATAGAGTTAATTATATTAAGACAATCACTTTCCAATACCACTTCCTTTAAATTGCATTGTCCAGCCCATATGATAGCTTCTTTCATGGCTAGACACTCCGCCTGTTCTGGTTCTACTCCTCCATCGAAGTTTCTGCACCTGATTCCATGGCAATTCCCTGCAGAATCTCGAATTAGTAAACCGATTCCAAAAGTGTTGGTATGATAATCAAAAGCAACATCCATATTTATTTTGAATTCCCTGTCTTGTGGTGGAGACCAAGCTTCCTGCTGTTTTTTTATTTTAAAATCTACCATAGGAGAACATTGTTTGAGCATGTTATTAATCGAATGAGATGTGCATAGTAAGTTTTAATTTTTATTTTCAAACAGATTCGAACATCTGTTCTTCCAAATAAACCAAGCGGTGATCATAAGCTTCAATATCCAATAAGCTCTATCTTGGTTATTCGAACTAGATTGAGTCTAAAACCAACTAGAAATCCAATCAGAAACTTGTACTTGCTGTTGTTGAAGTACTGCCACATTTATATTCAATGATAACCAAACATATCTTGAATGATCGCAATCAAGTAATAAATGTTGCAGTGTTTCTTCTGTTTGGGAACATATAGGGCATAGTGTCTCTAAATTTAGATTATAACTGTTAAGTTTAACTCTAGTCGGTACTATTCCTTTAAGGCACTTTCAGAGAAATAACTTAACTTTATGTGGAGCATCAGATCTCCACAATCCTTTCCAGTTGATACCTGAAGTTGACCTATCATTGCGATGCATGTAAAATAGAGCTTTATATGTTGTTTTAATTGAGAATTCTCCGTTCCTACTTGGTTTCCATATAAGCTTATCAGTTCCTTGTTGTACTAAGTTCATTTGCAAGATCAGTTTTGCAATATTTTCTGGGAATAGATCATAGACTAATTGTGCATTCCATCTTCTTAGATTATCCAGCATCAGGTCAGCAACAAGTACAATTCTAGCTGGTTCTCGAAAAGTATCTTTTGGGGTTGGTGGTGAATTTAAACCCCTTACCCATTTATCATACCACACTAAATTTTTTTTTTCCACTTCTAACATCCCATCTGTGAAATATTCTTACATAATGAAGACCAACCTCCAGATCCTTCCAAATCCAAGAAGAATTATAGGGAGAGTCTTGGAGATGCGGAAAATTGCAATGAGGATAATACTTTGATTTCATAAGCTGAACCCATGGTTTATCCTCCTCTGTGCACAACCTCCAAGCTAGCTTGTTTATTAAAGCTACATTAAATTGCTCTAAATTCCTAAAAGACAGACCTCCTTCGTCTTTAGAAACACATAGAGAATTCCATGCAACAAGATTTAGTCCTCTGTTAGATTTATGACCCCACCAAAACCTTCTTTGAGCTGAATCTAGTTTTCTAATGAGGCTTTTTGGTAGCTTGAAATTGCTCATATAATGGGTAGGTATAGAGTTCACAACTGACTTAACCAAAGTGGATCTTGCTGCTTGGTTAAGAGTTTTGGAACACCAACCTTGGAATCTGTTTTCATAAGAATTTTGGATGGAGCTAAAAGATTGCTGCTTTGATTTCCCCAAAAGAATAGGTAAACCTAAGTACTTATCTGAAGTACAAAGTTGTTTAACCCCAAGTTCCTGTGTGATAGCTATCTTAGCATTATGTGTAAGGTCTCCCGTAACATAAGATGAAGATTTCGAAAAATTAATTAGTTGTCCTGAGACATTACTGAAATTCTGCAAGCATAACTTAACTTGTTCAATGCTTTTACTATGAGCTTGAAAGAACAAAATGCAGTCATCTGCGAATAGAAGGTGATTTATAGAAATTGAATTCTTCACCACCTGCATTCCACGCAACAAATTTTGAGCCTCTGCATTTATCAAGGATCTAGCTAGGTATTCCATTGATATAATGAAGAGGTAAGGGGATAGTGGATCCCCTTGCCTCAGACCTCTCGATGGAATGTAGGACTTGCAATTACTACCATTGAATCGTATTTAGACAGTTGTTGTCGAAATACATTGATATATGATAGTGCGCCATTCTTCATAAAACCCCAAAGACAACAACATTTTTTCAACAAAAAACCATTCTACCCTATCAAAGGCCTTCGACATGTCCAATTTAAGTGCCACTAATCCTTGCCTTTTCTTAGATTTCTTCATTGAGTGAATTAGTTCATGTGTCATAACAATATTGTCATTAATATACCTTATTGAGACATAAGCAGCTTGTGTTGGTGAGATTAGCTTCCCCATTAGTGGTTTCATTCTTGTTACTATCAACTTAGAAATAATTTTGTAAGTGATATTACAAAGGCCAATTGGCATGTAATCACTTGGTGTCGAAGGATGATGAGTTTTTGGTATCAGACAAGTAACAGTTTGGTTTATACAACAAGGCATTGTTTTATTAATGAAGAATTGTTGCACTAATTGCACTATGTCATTACCCACTGTTGCCCATTGTGATAAGTAGAATCCTGCTTGGAATCCATCAGGTCCTGGTGAATTCCAACTAGGCATACTTTTTAGAACATTTAAGATTTCTTATTTTGTAGGCAATGATCATCTTGTGTAATAATTGGGGAAATGATGTCAAAATTATGTTCCGAAAAAACAGGATTAGTTGACTTGGCAATGGAAGAAAAATGGTTGATAAGAAGATTATGACGGTCATTATAGGAGTGATGCCATTGACCATGTTCATCTCTAAGAGCAGAGATATGGTTCCTTGCTTTTCTTCTATTTGCCAGAGTATGGAAATAGACTGTATTATTGTCAGAATCTCTTAACCAATTATCTCCTGATTTTTGATGCCAAAAATCCGCTTCCACCTTTTTCGAATGATTTAACCTTTGAATAGTGTGATGTATCTTATTCGAGATATCCTCTTATATGGTTGTGCTTGGAGAGTGGATCACTGATCTCTTAAATGCTTGACATGAAAATCTATACGCCCAAAATACCCTCTATTCCATCTAGAGAGTTTACGCCTAGTCAGGCAGAGTTTCTGAGATAAACTCTGATTATTAAACACAACCCAAGCATTTGATATGATATCAGAACAGTTTAAATCCTTAAGCCAACATTTATAGAATTTCTACACATTCATAGGTTTAAATGATTTTGTCTATGTGATTAAAAGTAAAGGGCAATGATCAGAACCTAAGAATGGGAGATGTAGAACTTTGGAGTCTGCGTAATCTCTGATCCAATTTGAGTTATGAAGGACTAAATCCATTCTTGCTCTTTAATACCCCTTTCCATTAATTCTGTTTGACTAGGTATGCATTGAACCGGTAAACCCCATATCCATTAGCCATGCACTATTAATAATATTACAAGTCCAATTGTCCAGAGAGGCAACACTAGTTGAAGCATCTTCTGCTGAGATGTGAACATTGAGGTCTCCCATCACAATCCATGTAAAAAAAACCATAGAATAGATGATGAGGAGAACAATGTAGATGTTATTGTGCTTATCAATGTAAAAAAAAACTATTCTATTAGAGCATGGCGCGGTTGAACCCACCAGGCGTTGGTATGTCAAGTTTGGTTGTCATATTTTAGTGAATCAAAACTCATGTTAAGAGTCGCTTGATTATGTACTAGAGTTAAACTTTGTATAGGTTAGCTTGAAAGTATTAGGATATGAGACATTATAAGTATTGCGAAGACTTGAAGATGTGAAGAAGCAAGGAGCTACAACGACAATAATCATCCTTCCACTTGAGGTTAATGATATTTGACTTGAACTGTTTCATTCCCTAACGTATCTTTCAAGTTGTGCATATTGAAAATATAAGCTATAAGCATATTTGAATTCTAGATAGACATTGTATTAAGGAATACAATACGAGGTTTATTGCTTAACCATTAAACTTTGTAGATAAGACATTGCCATAATCATTTGAATGCTATTGTGATTATGTATGGGTATGAGGTGAAGATTTCATCCTAGGGAACAATGTTTACATGTGTTTTAAGGAAGTAAGTTCATAAACTTGTTTGTGAACCGAAAAGAAATTACCAGGTGTTATTGGTTTTGTTATTCATTGCATATCTTATGAACAACCAATATGTGTGATACAGTATAACCGCTCACAACTTGTTGTGTTCTTAGTAAAGTGTTCACAAAGGCACGACTTATATATGTATTGGTATAACTTTTATTAGGATCTTAATTAATCACCTGTGGTATGATCAGATTTGGTATGTCTGACCTTGTAAGGGAAAGGGAACCGATCCTAGTAAGGGGTGCAGTACATCAAAGGGAATCGATCCTCGTATGGGGTGCAACAAGGTTTATAGCAGAAAGGCGAACCGATCCCATGGACATGTGCAACATATATAAGTTAGATACCATATATATGTGGGGAACTGGTAGGATCGAAAACCTCTGATAAAATCTGCAAGTGCCTGCGTCTAACTAGTAGACAATGACAAGTACGGGTCGTTCCACGAGTGTGAAATACTCTACCAACTAATACCAATAATCACTAATCGAAAATATAATGTTTTAGAGTTTTAGAAATTAGGACAAAATGAAATAATAAATAATTGCAACAAAATAGGCAACGAGTTATTAGGGTTTTGATTTCCACCAATTCAATCATATAAATTAATCTCTATTTATTACTCAAGAAAAATTTTGAAATCAATCTCATGTCTCGGAAGATGAAATGTTAAATTCTAAAATATTGTTTCTCATTTGTAACTTCCTTCGCCGTATGTAGCGATCCTAAAGCATTACTTATCTATCATTGCATACCACGTCTAGGGATTTAACAGAAGCACGAAATATCAATTCAAAAGCATAAATAATCAAGAGAATCACATGAGTAATTAAATACCAAGCTATATGAAGAGAAATTACTAGTCAATGAATTATTATTAGAAATATCATCGTAGAGTTTATAAATAAATTGGTTTCAATCTAAACCCTAACAAGACTCTAGCTAGCCATGGCTTTCTCAAAAGTCATAAAAAGATTAAATCAAACTAGCTAAACAAAAATGAAATCGAGAGAATGAAACTTCAAACCCTCGTCTTCTCCGCGGCTCTTGGCCGTGTAGTGCGACTTTCGATTCTCCGAACTCCCCCTTCAGCTCGTCGTGATCGTATATATCGCTTTGTCCAAAGAAATCTAGTTTCCTTATTAATTTTCTACGCCACGTCATCATCAATTAACTTGTGACATATGTTGAGTGATTAACAAAACCACCCAATGAAGTTTCTTACGTCTTCTTCCAACACTCATCATCGTCATCGATGTTGCGTGCTCATTTTGCTTCCATAAATGCTGGTGAAGAATCTTAACGAGAATATGGTGAAGTTAAGATATGATGTAAATCATTTGAACTCCTGAGACTCCAATGAATATGGAAACCAGTGTCCTACTCATTTTATCACCGTCCCTCCTTTCATAGCATCAACTTTCTAGTCCTTTCATTTTAAGAAAATGAACTCGTAGAGATGGGTGAGGATGAACCTGACTTAGAAGAATCAATTGACCATTTTCAGGAATCAGATGACCTTAAAATTAGGGAAGTTGTGACTAGTCTTTCTAGAGACACTGAAAACTCTAAGTTTGGGGGTGATTATCATTCTCCATGTGCTTTAACTCTTTTAAAGGTCCCTCACTTGGGACTTGACATATGTGCCTCAACCATTTTAAAAGATTATCTTCATACACGTTTTCCGAACCTAGTGATGTCCATAGGGAAGTTCGGTTGTTAGAAACCCATCCTACGGTTGATGTGGTTTGCCGGGCTTTGATACCCAGATTGATTTTGTTTTCCACCAAATATTTTTCAACCAATTGTGGGAACGTATGAGTTTCAAATGTTTGAGACTAAACCTAAGTACTTTAGGAAATTAGTCCGAGCACATTTGCTTAAGATTGACCTTGACTTCATCGTGGTCAATGCAGATCAAAGCGATTGACTTTAAGGATCCATGATTATTCGGTTATTATTATGTGCTTTAAGTTTTTATTTGAGTTTTCCAGACTCTACAACTTGATAATTTGGATCTTACTTATGAAGAACGCTAAGCCCAAAAAGTTTATTTGGACCCGATTATAGAACACGAACACAACCATGACTAGATGTAGTTGTCTTAAAACAGAAACTAGACAAGGGTGTGCATTATTTGTTAATTTTCTTGGCATGTTGCAGATTCCATTACTTGTGATAGCTCTATTTGGTTTTGATGACCCACGAAATTCCGGCTATTACTTTATGATTCTATGAGGTGACTAATCCTTTGTTAGTAAATTTGAAGACGTTAAACTTAGCATTTTTTGGGAGGTAACCCAATATTCAGGCGACAAGGTAATATCTTTCCTTAACTCTTTTACTTCAAATGGTAACAGTTTCTCCTTGTTCATGCTTTTAATTTTATCTTTAGAACATTGAGGACAATGTTAGATTTAAGTTTGGGGGTATGGGAGAAACCGTTTTAGTTGCATCGTTGAACTCAGAGCCTAGAAATTTATGTTTATTAAGGATGGCACTAACCAATCTAAGTGGATGGAAGTATTTTGGTTGTAGGAGTTGAGGAACCAATGCGATTAGATGGCGACATCTAAAGAGTCTATTCATAAAAGCACAAAGCTCAGTGTTAGAAATAACATGATAGTTTCACCAATCTCGTTGAGTCCTTTTCATACATTTTTATTTTATTTTGTTTTTAAACTATGTTTCTCTAAGTGATTAGGTGGGTCCCACGATTCAAGTTGTTACCAATGCTAGGGTGAATTAGAGTGATTGAGATACCACAAAAAAAAAAAAAAAAAAAAAAAAAAAAAACAACAAAAAGTGAAAAAGTGAAAAAGAAAAAGTTGAAAAAAGTTGAAAAAAAAAAAAAAAAAAAAAAAAGACTAGACCAATTAGACCAAACGGAAAAAATTAACACTTGGGAATAGCAATATGTGTGTGTTTTCTGTCTCAAAATCGCCTAAACAAGCGTGGAATACGGGATCACGGGAACTATCATGTAATCTGCTTTGACAAGAAGCATGCGCTTGGATCCAAAAGATCTAATCATGCGATTAAATAAAAAAAAAAATATTAATGTTCATGAATAAATCATTGTGGTTCCCTTGTATATGCAGACGTGTTGATCTAGAATTAGGATTATCGACCATTGGTTCCCTTGTATATGCTAGTTGTGTTGATATTAGTCGGACCTTATCTCGGTCCATTAGGATAGGTTCATTTTGGCGGAGGCCTTGAGTGCGAGATATGGGAAACATCGATCACTTAGTAAACATCAAAACCATCTATGTTTTCTCTATATCCATCTTCTTGATCTATCCATGTGATTAGTTTTGACTCGGGTATTGATGTCCATAGTGCAACTATACGAGTAGAGCTACGTGACTTATATATGAATTTTAGTATGCTTGAGTGCAAACTCGTGTACAACAATTGGAATTTCGCATTCTGGGGGTACTTCCTCCATGTAGTCAATAAGTATGCCAACCAAGGAGATTCTTTAGTGCTTTCAAGGTTCTGCGTAAATAGCTAAGGTGCAGGTGTAAAGGTTTTGTGGGTATATCTCTTGTAAACCCTCCAGAGACTATAACTCGGCCACTAGGGCCACCTAGGGGTTTAAAGGCTTATTGCATACGCTAAATGCAATCGGCGATGCTGCGACAGTGAGTTAGGATTTTATTTTGTAGCTTTGATTTGCTCAAGGACTAGCAAATAATAAGTTTGGGGGTATTTGATAGACACATTTTTGTTCCATTTAATCTCAATTGTATATATTTTGTTAGTGCTCGATTTTGTGTTTATTATGGCTTTTTGTGTCATTGTAGGTGTTTTGGAGAAATACACTTATGCGGATAAATTAGCTCAAAAAGTGGAATTTGCGCACCCGGAGGACGCGTGCTATTCGGACCCCTCAAATGGATAAGGGGCACAGGATGTTAAGGTACTCCACTGTTATTTGCACCCCGGATGTGTTATTTACGCCCGGTGGCTAAAGCGGACACTGAATTGGATATGGGGCAATTCTTCTTCAGTTTGAACTTTTATTTTGGCGGGGAAAAGTTCACTTCTCAGCAGCAGTTTTGGATTTAATTTTAGTCGAGTTAGAGATTTAACCGCGGAACTTGTTGGGATGGACTTATTATAGATAAACGGGGATGGTATGTTCGATTAATTCATAAAGCTTTGGGCGAATATCGACTTGGATCGAAGCAGAGAGGAAGGAAGTTCACGGGATACTTGTTTGTTGGTTTTAGGCGATATTTTCTCGGAATTCTTGTGTGGATTTGGATATGTTTGGCCTGTTACGTCGAAAGCAGGATTGATATTTGTCTTGAAACCGAATATAGAGGAGACTTGCACGTATATTTCACTACACGGGGAACAAGTATATTAGAGATATTTTGGGTTTATTTTGTGTTAAGTTACGCACAGATAAGGAAAAGAAAGATTTTCGCTATCTTTGAGATATCACAGGACGTTGATTTTACTTGGAGACAAAGCAGAACAAACCAGAAGACGTGATAGGAAAGAGGAGAAATAATCGAAACTGTGTAGACTTTGCAGAAGAAAAGATGCGAAAAGGGAAGATTTCTCGGGATTTAAAGGTGTCATGTGGTGTATATAAGAGGTGATAGAAGTCACGGCAAAGGGTGGAGACCTTGGGGGGTGCGCTACGAGAGGGAGGAGAGCCAGAGGTCTCGGCTCGGAGAAGAAAGTTGCAGTCGTTTACGCACTTTCGAAGAGAGGAAGAACACGAAGAACATTGACGCACGAGGAACGGTCGCATAAAGCGTCATTTTGTTAAAAACGAACCCTTGTATCGTTTAATAGGCGAGACTTATTTCTTTTTGTCAGAATTGTTTGTAACGCCTTTTCAGCGTTGCAAGCTATCCGAATCATTAGTTTTCTCTGTTTTTCACCTATTTGAGCTATGAACAATTATTTTGAGCATGTGAATAATATGAGGAGCTAAACCCCAACACTGGGACGATGGAGGAAGCCATTCTTTACGCATGTGGTAATTCTAATTAATTCTTTTATGACTTTTGCACTATTCTAAATTGATTTATGATTTTCTTGATTATTTGTGATTTTGTCTGATGGTGTATGCTTAGTCTAAGAACTTTTGATGCATCATGCTTATGATTTACATCTAATACTTTATAAAATCTATTTTTTGGCAAAGAAAGAGTCAATATCTTATAAGCTATAATTGTCTAGAATTAATGGTTGAACCACATGAATATAAGAATTGGTGAAATCCTGAGTCTCAGTCTCTCGATATTTTGTGACAATCTTGTGAATATATTTTCTTTGTTTTTAGTATTTTCTTAAATCGAGTCTTTACAAGTCTGAGAGGAACGACATCTTATTTACTACTTTACTACAACTTTCAAAACCACATCAATTTTTGGCGCCGCCAACGCGGACTTGTATTTAGATTTGTTTTAGGTTTCTTTTTCTTTTTATTATTTTTTTTTCTTTTTTACGCCTTTGGTATTTTTTCGATTCTTTTCAGATTTGGAGCGAAGCTACAAGGAAAGAGAAAGTGCTATAAAAGGAAAGCATCGCCAAAGAAGGAAAGAAAAGAGGAATCTGAAAGGAGTGAAGAAGAAGATTTTGTATATAGCTATTTGTTTTATTTTTAGAAACTGTAAATAGGGTTGTATTTTTGTAATTTTTCTTTTTATTTTTAGACACTTTTTGGACTTTATTTTTGGACTTGGACATTATTTTTAAAACCCTAAGGAAGGGTTGAAAATTAAATATAAATTTGCGAGGAAGGACAGCGATTACGATCTTGTCTCGGCCCTCGGAGTTCGTACTGCCGACATCGGAGTCGGTGGCGAGTCGACTTCAACGGTTCATCGCCCGTCTGGGTACGGGAGGTAAGACTCTATCCACCCACGAATCCCCTGTCGGTGGGTTTTATTTTGTGTGACAACTCACACCCCTGCGAATAGAATGTCGAATTTGGTATTACAATGGCCAATACAACGAATATGATTTTGAATTTCAAAATGGACGTTACTTTGACCATAATGTGAATAGTGGTTGGGAACATCAGCCTTTTCAAGGTTATGGCTCATACCATGATGAGCCCAATTACTATCCATACTCCCACCGGTCATCGAGCAAAATTCCTCTCTACTAGAGTCGCACGTAAGTTGGTGAGTCGACAAAAAGATACTTAAGTCGACAAGTAGTTCGGACGAGATGAATAACTTAGTTATGGACGAAAGCAATGAAACGTGTGAACCTTCTTTCCTAGATCAAATCGGGAAGTCATGTGAATCGACTCGAGAAAATGTTGTTAGAGGCCCGGAAAGAGCTGCTCAAGATAGGCTTAGTTTCAATATAGTGTTACCAATAGTACCTTTGAAAATGAGGATAGTTATTTGCATAATCAAGATGGCGAGGATAAAATTGGTAACACTACTTGTTTAGATGAGGTTCAACCATTTTCATGTTATTATAATGATGATTATGATAAGGATAGTGTTGATGAAGAATTTGAAATAAGTAGGCATAGTGATCGAGGAATTTGCTACTCCAATTGAGCTTTGCAATGATAATATTATTTGTAGTTCAAATCCAAATAATTTTAATAATTATTCACCTATTCAAAAGGACGAGGATTTGACTAGAGATACCACCGTTTTAGGCGAGGTAGTATTTCCTTATGATTACGACGATTATGGTTTAGAGGAACGAGTTTATTATGAGAATACCGTTTTAGAGTCTAGCGATTTAGAAACATTAGTCGTAGACAAAGAAAATGAACTTCGTAGAGATGGGTGAGGATGAACCTGACTTAGAAGAATCAATTGACCATTTTTAGGAATCGGATGACCTTAAAATTAGGGAAGTTGTGACTAGTCTTTCTAGAGACAACTTTGAAAACTCTAAGTTTGGGGTGATTATCATTCTCCATGTGCTTTAACTCTTATAAAGGTCCCTCACTTGGGACTTGACATATGTGCCTCAACCATTTTAAAGATTATCTTCATACACGTTTTCTGAACCTAGTGATGTCCATAGGGAAGTTGATTTGTTAGAAACCCATCCCTCTAGGTTGATGTGGTTTGCCCAGGCTTTGATACCAGTTGATTTTGTTTTCCCACCAAATATTTTTCAACCAATTGTGGGAACGTATGAGTTTCAAATGTTTGAGACTAAACCTAAGTACTTTAGGAAATTGAAATGCAAGACACATTTGCTTAAGATTGACCTTGACTTCATCGTGGTCAATTGTGTGATCAAAAGCGATTGACTTTAAGGATCATGATTATTGAGTTATTATTATGTGCTTCTAAGTTTTTATTTGAGTTTTCAGACTCTACAACTTGATAATTTGGATCTTACTTATGAAGAACGCAAGCCCCGAAAGAAGTTTATTTGGACAGTTATAGAACTGAACACTGAACCACTGCTAGATGTAGTTGTCTTAAACGAGGGAAACTAGACAAGGGTGTGCATTATTTGTTAATTTTCTTGGCATGTTGCAGATTCTGTTACTTGTGACCCTTCTGTTGGTTTTGATGTATGAGAAATTAGGCTATTACTTTATGATTCTATGAGGTGACTAATCCTTTGTTAGTCCTGGGTCAAGACGTTAAACTTAACACTTTTTGGGAGGTAACCCAATATTCAGGCGACAAGGTAATATCTTTCCTTAACTCTTTTACTTCAAATGGTATGAGTTTCTCCTTGTTCATGCTTTTAATTTTATCTTTAGAACATTGAGGACAATGTTAGATTTAAGTTTGGGGTATGGGAGAAACCGTTTTAGTTGCATTGTTAAACTTCAGAGCCTAGAAATTTATGTTTATTAAGGATGGCACTAACCAATCTAAGTGGATGGAAGCATTTTGGTTGTAGGAGTTGAGGAACCAATCTGATTATATGGCAACATCTAAAGAGTCTATTCATAAAAGCACGAGCTCGAGGTGTTAGAAATAACATGATAGTTTCACCAATCTCGTTGAGTCCTTTTCACTACATTTTTATTTTATTTTGTTTTTAAACTATGTTTCTCTAAGTGATTAGGTGGGTCCCACAATTCAAGTTGTTACCAATGCTAGGGTGAATTAGAGTGATTGAGATACCAAAAAAAAAAAAAAAAAAAAAAAAAAACAAAAAGTGAAAAAGTGAAAAAAAAGTTGAAAAAGTTGAAAAAAAAAAAAAAAAAAAAAAAGACTAGACCGATTAGACCAAGCGGAAAAAATTAACACTTGGGAATAGCAATATGTGTGTGTTTTTGTCTCGTCGCCTAAACAAGCGTGGAATGCGGGATCCACGGGAACTATCATGTAATGTCTGTGACAAGAAGCATGCGCTTGGATCAAAAGATCTAATCATGCGAGTTAAATAAAAAAAAAAAAAAATAATGTTCGGTGAATAAATCATTCTTGGTTCCCTTGTATATGCAGACGTGTTGATCTAGAATTAGGATTATCGACCTTTGGTTCCCTTGTATATGCTAGTTGTGTTGATATTAGTCGGACCAGTATCTCGGTCCATTAGGATAGGTTCATTTGGCGGAGGCCTTGACAGAATATGGGAAACATCGATCACTTAGTAAACATCAAAACCATCTATGTTTTTCTCTATATCCATCTTCTTGATCTATCCATGTGATTAGTTTTGACTCTAGGGTATTGATGTCCATAGTGCAACTATACGAGTAGAGCTCTATGACTTATATATGAATTTTAGTATGCTTGAGTGCAAACTCGTGTACAACAATTGGAATTTCACGTCGGTACTTCCTCGTAGTCAATAAGTATGCCAACCAAGGAGATTCTTTAGTGCTTTCCAAGGTTAACGTAAATAGCTAAGATGCAGTGTAAAGGTTTTGTGGGTATATCTCTTGTAAACCCTCCCGAGACTATAACTCGGCCACTAGGGCCACCTAGGGGTTTAAAGGCTTATTGCATACGCTAAATGCAATCGGCGATACTGGCTGACAGTGAGTTAGGATTTTATTTTGTAGCTTTGATTTGCTCGGGACTAGCAAATAATAAGTTTCAGGGTATTTGATAGACACATTTTTGTATGCGATTTAATCTCAATTGTATATTTTGTTAGTGCTCGATTTTGTATTTATTATGGCTTTTTGTGTCATTGTAGGTGTTTTTGGAGAAATACACTTATGCGGATAAATTAGCTCAAAAGTGGAATTTGCGCACCCGGAGGACGCGTGCTATTCGGACCCCTCAAATGGATAAGGGGCACCCAGATGTTAAGGGGTACTCCATTATTATTTGCACCCCGGATGTGTTATTTACGCTTGGTGGCTAAAGGCAGACCTGAATTGGATATGGGGCAATTCTTCTTCACGGTTTGAACTTTTTATTTTGGCGGGAAAAGTTCACTTCTCCTTTTTGAGTTTTGGATTTAATTTTAGTAGGAGTTCTAGAGAGATTTAACCAGGAACTTGTTGGGATGGACTTATTATAGATAAACGGGGATGGTATGTTCGATTAATTCATAAAGCTTTGGCGGAATATCGGCTTGGATCGAAAGAGAGGAAGGAAGTTAAGGGATACTTGGTTGTTGGTTTTAGGCGATATTTTCTCGGAATTCTTGTGTGGATTTGGATATGTTTGGCCTGTTACGTCGAACAAGGGATTGATATTTGTCTTGAAACCCCGAATATAGAGGAGACTTGCACGTATATTTCACTACACGGGGGAACAAGTATATTCCGAGATATTTTTGGGGTTTATTTTGTGTTAAGTTACGCTGTGAGATAAGGAAAGAAAGATTTAACTATCTTTGAGATATCACAGGACGTTGATTTTACTTGGAGACAAAGCGAGAACAAACGAGAGAAGACCCGTGATAGAAAGAGGAGAAATAGCGGAAACACGCCGAGACTTTGCACCGAAGAAAAGATGCGAAAAGGGAAGATTTCTCGGGATTTAAAGGTGCTGTGGTGTATATAAGAGGTGATAGAAGTCACAGCAAAGGGTGGAGACCTTGGGGGTACGCTACAGAGGAACGGGAGAGCCAACAGAGGTCTCAGCTCGGAGAAAGAAAGTTGCAGAGTCGTTTCTGCACTTTCAGGGAAGAGGAAGAACACGAAGAACATTGACGCAGGGGAGCAGTCGCAAAGCGCCATTGTATAATGAACTTATTTCTTCTGTAACAGCTGTTTGTAACGCTTTTCGGGCGTTGCAAAGCTATGCGAATCATTAGTTTTCTCTGTTTTTCACCTATTTGAGCTATGAACAATTATTTTGAGCATGTGAATAATATGAGGAGCTAAACCCCAACCTTTGGGACGATGGAGGAAGCCATTCTTTACGCATGTGGTAATTCTAATTAATTCTTTTATGACTTTTGCACTATTCTAAATTGATTTATGATTTTTTCTTGATTATTTGTGATTTTGTCTGATGGTGTATGCTTAGTCTAAGAACTTTTGATGCATCATGCTTATGATTTACATCTAATACTTTATAAAATCTATTTTTTGGCAAAGAAAAGAGTCAATATCTTATAAGCTATAATTGTCTAGAATTAATGGTTGAACCACATGAATATAAGAATTGGTGAAATCGAGTCTTAGTCTCGATATTTTGTGACAATCTTGTGAATATATTTTCTTTGTTTTTAGTATTTTCTTAAATAGAGTCTTTACAAGTCTGAGAGGAACGACATCTTATTTACCACTTTACTACAACTTTCAAAACCACATCAAGACCCGCTAACGGCTGGTCATAAAATGAAAAATACGAAAAAGAATGAAAAAGACCCGCTAAACAGTGGTCATTTTTTTTTTTTTTTTTTTTTTTATATATATATATATAGACCCGCTCTACAGCTGGTCATATCATGCAATTTTTAAAGAAAAATCCTAACGAAAATGCCACTCCCCCATACTTAAACATTACATTGTCCTCAATGTAATTGAGTCACCCAACATAGTAATTGAGGTGGAAAATTCTAAACAAATAAAAATAAAAGATAGAGTGAAGGGAACAAATCTGATGGGTTGACTCCCATGAAGCGTAAGGTATTTGTTTCCCTTTTTACCAATAGCACGTTCTCAAGCGAGATGAGGTTAGTACCCCAAAGTAAGTGCAAATCATATATATAGTCTGAAATGTTGGGGATCAACCTAACTAATCGAGTTTTCTTGAAAAGATGATCCTACGATAATGATGATTAGTACCCGAGAGAGCAAAACACGAACACGGTCTTATTAAATACTTAATTTGAACCTTCCCCATCATATGTGGTTATCTGAGTAAATATGATTCATGGATAACGAGTAAAGATCGTTTAGAGAATTCAACAATCATTGTACACTCTAAATGCGGTTCTGAAGTCTCGAGGAAATAATTTGCTCGGCAGATATTGGTTCAAATTCATCCACGGTACAAGAGCTCAATGGAGCAATATTATCACGACTTATAGACCCACTATCATCTATACGTTTCATTATTAATATCATCAAGATGAGAAAAAATTAGACAATGGCTTAAGGGTCAAGGTCGGAGCTTTCTCGAATGATGAAACTAGTCGAGACTCGGGCATAACTAGAGGTTCTAGTTTGGGCTTCCTTTTATTAGTGTCTAACAGCGGTGTGGAGTCTAACAAGGCATTGACTTCACAAATAACACTAACACCCAAAATGAGCCAAGCAAACCTCTAATGGATCTTCCGAGTGGCTCTTGCAAAAGCCTTGCGAGTGCATACTTTCTTTTCGCCCACATCACTTCAGGCTAAGGTACCTAAAAAAAAACAAATAAAATGTGTAAAAAGAACCAAAAGGAATCTAAAAGAAAAACAAAATAAAATTATGTACAAAAAGATATCAATCAGAGAATATTTTGCAACCACTCCCCGGCAGCGGCGCCAAAAACTTGGTAGGCTCGAAAACCTACAATAAAAACACGCAAGTGCACAGCGTCTAACTAGTAGACAATGGCAAGTACAGTCGTTCCCACGAGGAGTGTGAAATACTCTACCAACTATTACCAATAATCGCTAATCGAAAATATAATGTTTTTAGAGTTTTAGAAATTGAGACAAAATGAAATAATAAATAATTGCAACAAAATAGGCAACGAGTTATTAGGGTTTCGATTTCCACCAATTCAATCATATAAAACTCTATTAATCTCTATTTATTACTCAAGAAAAATTTTGAAATCAATCTCATGTCTCGGAAGATGAAATGTTAAATTCTAAAATATTGTTTCTCAGTCAGTAACTTCCTTCGCCGTATGTAGCGATCCTAAAGCATTACCTATCTATCCTTGCATACCACGTCTAGGGATTTAACGAAGCACGAAATATCAATTCAAAAGCATAAATAATCAAGAGAATCACATGAGCAATTAAATACCAAGCTATATGAAGAGAAATTACTAGTCAATGAATTATTATTAGAAATATCATCGTAGAGTTTATAAATAAATTGGTTTCAATCTAAACCCTAACAAGACTCTAGCTAGCCATGGCTTTATCAAAAGCCATAAAAAGATTAAAATCAAACTAGCTAAACAAAAATGAAATCGAGAGAATGAAACTTCAAACCCTCGTCTTCTCCGCGGCTCTCGGCTGTGTAGCCGCAGCTTTCAGTTCTCCGAACTCCCTCCTTCTGGCTCAATCTGTGATCGTATATATCGCCTGTCCAAAGAAATCTAGTTTCCTTATTAATTCTATACACCACGTCATCAGCCAATTAACTTGTGACACATGTTGAGTGATTAACAAAACCACCCAATGAAGTTTCGCCACGTCTTCTTCCAACACTCATCTGTCATCTGATGTTGCGTGCTCATTTTGCTTCCATAAATGCTGGTGAAGAATCTTAATAGAATATGGTGAAGTTAAGATATGATGTCGTCATTTGAACTCCTGAGACTCCAACGAATATGGAAACCAGTGTCCTACTCATTCTATCACCGTCCCTCCTTTCATAGCATCAACTTTCTAGTCCTGACAGGCTCAACCAACTCCACCGGTAGAAGTAGCTTAACCACGTAACCCCCATCTCGGATAAAACACCTAAATCCATTTTCTGTCCGTCCATCTAGCCATCACCACCAATGTTTCTTCTTCGTTCACGGCTAAGACCTCGAATCACTTAACGTCATAGAACATACAGTTTTGCTGTGTACGAGTTGGAGAAGACACGAGCTTTTCTTCCATCTGCTCGAGCTCTGACCATCCCCGATTACATAACACTGTCTCCATTAGCTTCCGTCAACAGCATCACCTCCATCAATGCCGAAGGAAACCCCATATGAATCTCTCTACCAGCAACCAATTCAATCACCACCACTACCACTTACAGTTCATCCATCATATCCATCTTCCTTCTCAGCTGCGGTATCTTCACAGCTCCATTCTTCTCGTCTTCACTGACGTCTAACTGACCATGACCATCTCTTAACTTCTTCACCTCGAAACCCATTTAATCATCACCTGAGATATTCTCTCAACTGAATCTAGCCCATTGACACAATCGATATCTTGAATCCACTTTACCAGCTCCTGTCTCGCCACCATTACAGCACGTACCCAATCATCATCAACATCTGAACATCAACCAAGGTCCCCATGGCAGCAAAATCCTATTTAAACCATAGAAGCAACACCGTTCCTCCCACAGGTTGTCATACACTGAGGTAATATTACTTAACTAACATCTCTGCAAGTCCATTTCACCGTTCAGCTCCAAACAAACCCCCAAAGTCCATTCGATACCAAACTACCAATCTGCAGATGAACTATCAGTTTTGTCTTCATAGTCCCAAGACTCATCGATCATTATTGATGCCTTGAATACATCGTACATTCACTGCCCTCTTCATTTCCATTCATCTCAGCAACAAACTCCCGCCTCAGATCCCATATATTTTGTCCATCCATAACTCGGTTATGAAATAATAGCGTGCAGCAGCACCAGTTTCTATTATTCTTTCTCAACTCTGGCCACATCACCTCTACCATTCGGACGACATCAGAACATCACCACTATATTAGTTCCCAGTTCCATTTCAGGCCAGAAATTCAAGATCGACCAACTCCATGAACAAATAATATTGTAGCAAACCTTCTCCATTTCCCTGAACTTATGTGTATTATCTTGGTCTTGCCATGACTCGCACCTTCTTTCAACAGTAGTTGCTTGGACTAAAACTCATCGAATAATTTGTATCAACGGTAGCAAGACACGGCCACTATCACCAGCAAAACAAACCCATGCTTCCACCACCAGGTTCAAGCCATATTCCCTGTACACACACACTCCACCAGCCCATGTGTCACTCAAGTGGATTAGAGAGTATTAGCCCTTAGGTGCACAACATGCACTATATGCTCTCATGGTTCACACGTATTCAATCTTGGTGGACGTAGAGACTTCTTTGTTTCCACTTTGATGTACTGGCCGGAAAGCAGGTGGCCATGACAAACTTCATTTAGTTAACTTGGCAGCCAACTAACAATTAAACTCCGCCTCCTTCTGGTACCGTGAGTAACATGGGTGATTTTTAGACGCAAACGCCATTTAATCTCTAATTTTGCTGTTTCTCTTTCGGTGATTGGATTCGCTCGTAATTTCTATAAAAGCATCAAAATAGTATTACTAGCCAAATATTGAGTCCTAGCTAATATAAATATGGGTATAAAATGTAGCACATACGTGCTTATCCGGAACCGATCCTAGTACCTAGTCAACCGAAATTTTGGGAAGCTAGTGTGACTATGCACAGTACTCACATGGAGGTAGAACCGAAACTTATTTTGGTAGAACCGTAAACCCATGATTGTGATTGAATGTTGGTTTGATCAATCACATAGTTCTTGAAAGTCAGATGAACCAATTCTAAACTTGTTTGGAAGTGTGGCAAATCGGTTTCAAGGTTGTAAGTGTGAAAGAGAACTTACAAAGTTAAGATGTCGACAAACTTTGAATACGTGTTGTGAATGTTTATTTCTATAATTGTTCAAAGATATTCCTTAACGACTAAGGGAAGAGAATTCCAGGATCGAAACATAAGTAAGTTAAGAATCTTTTAATTAAGGTTATTAATTCATTTTGTAGGGAAATTACAGAATTAGTAATGTGCATTTACTAATAAGATTTTCCGAGAGATTTCGATCGTTATTTTTGGACAGAGCATTTCCAGGAATTATGATAACCGAATTTATGCTTTTATGAATATCTTGAGAATATTTTCGGTTTTGGAAATTCCTTGGTGTCCAAACTTCCTTGTCTATAAATACACAAAGTTTTCCCTTCTAGCAAACTAATCCTTCGTAACAACAGATTTACTCTTTTATTGTTGTTACTGGTGTAGCCGCCTATTCAAAGAGGAGAGTAACCTAATTAGGTGAAATCTCTTATGGACGCTCGATTTAAAGTCTTCATTGGGATTGATAAGCTCTAGCGCGACCCGTTGGTGGGAAACTAGATAATTGCGGTTTATCTTTGTTTTCGATTGATTTGATTGACTAACGGTTGTTGGATCTTTGATTGCACATAGTTTGTTTATTCTTGAGAACCTTCTCTTTTGATATAAGTCTCACTCAAAATAGATCAAAGATCAATGTTTCTACGGATCTAAGTCTTTCTAGATCCGTAAGATAGATTCATTGATTTGCCATTGTTAACAGATTCCATTCTGTGCGACAAATCAATAAGGAATCAAGTTTGTTTTTGCAGATTGTTACTTTGAAGATTAAATCGAAGATTGAAGAATTGAAGAAGAAGTTCTTGTGAATCATCAAGAAGATATACTAGATCTACTCCTAAAGAGAACGTCTGTTCTGCTAGGATATTGGGTATCAAATATCTATTGAGAACTTCGGTTCTGCTAGATATTATCAAATCAAGAATACTGATGAAGTTGAGTAACTAGGATCTTAGTTTACTTAGTAGTGTCTACACGAAGTTGCAGGTTTACTTTTTGTAGCGTCTTAATTCATTGAGTATTCAAATCTGGACTAGGTTCCGGGGTTTTTCTACAATATTGTAGTTTTCCTCGTTAACAAAATTCTGGTGTGTGCTTTACTTTATTTCCGCATTATAATTGCTTTTATAATATAATTAAAGTAATTAAACTTGTACGTTAACTAGGCACTTGATATTTATCTTATAAGGTTTCGGTTATCAAGTGAACACTTTGTCGTAGTATTGTCTCGATTCATATCCATAGACGATCACACAAAGTGTATTGGATTTCTCCACTTGTCTGATATAATTATTCACATGTTAGACCAGTTCGGACTAACCCTATTTCAAGTGGACACTGTGTTGAAATATTCGTTGAGTGATCATTGCTCCAAGAGGTTTATACACGGTAGAGATTGAATAGGTTGTGATCAAATAAAAATATTGTGGTGTATTTGGGTACCCTCATCTTTTCAATTGGTATCAGAGCAGGCAAACACGAAAAGATCTAACAATCTGTGTTTGGTGTGATCCAACCTATAAAGTTTTGAATCAAATGATAATTGATTCGGTTAACGTACCTCCAGGGTTTGATGGCTCAAACTATCTATGGTGGAAAATGGCTATGCAGTCTTTTATTCAAGCTCATGACTTTAACACTTGGGTTTTAGTTATTGATGGGTATGTACACCCAAAAGTACTGGTCGAAAACTCAACCACTGAGTTTAGACTAAAGGAATTGAAAGAATTCGGTAATGAAGAAAAACTGCTTTCGAATCAAAATTCTTATGGATTAAACGCCATTATACATGCTGTAACTCGAGACCTCCATCATCATGTAACCAAGTGTAAAACATCAAAGAAGGCTTGAGATATTCTTAATATCGTATTTGAAGGGAATACCTCTGAAAAAGAAGCTAGGCTTCTAACCCTATCTTCTAGATGGGAAAATCTTCGTATGGATGAAGACGATACCTTTGATGAGTTTGATGAAAAAACTTTCTGAAATAGTGAATGCCTCTTATGCTTTAGGAAAAACTATTTCAGATAAAGATATTGTGTGTAAAATTCTAAGGCCTTTACCACCAAGATACGAATCTAAAAAGCATGCCATCATGGAAGATAATGATCTTTCCACACTATCTAGAAGTGCTCTAGTTGGTAAATTAAAGATCTTTGACCTTGAATATCAATTCAAGAATGAAATGGGTATTACCCTTAAAGATGTAACTAAGAGTTGTTCTTCATATACAAAAACTGAGAATTGCAGTGTTGATACGACTGCACGAGAATTTAGAAAGTTATAAAGACAAAAGAAAAGGAATTCTTCTCCTTCTAAAAAAACACAAAAGTATGTAGAGAATAAAGAATAAAATAATTCTGATAGCTCTAATTGTTCCGAGGTTCAAGAGAACAAAGCTTTCCATGCAACTATTGAATGCATATCTGGAAAGGATATTGAAGTAACTTTAGAGTTAAAAACACTTGAATGTGATAAACTCTGCAAAGAGAATGAAAACCTTAAAAGGGAACTTGATATTCTATATAAGGATATAGAACGTGTAAGCAATGGTGAGACTTATTTTGAAG
Source organism: Papaver armeniacum (assembly GCA_023531295.1). Taxonomy (NCBI): domain Eukaryota; kingdom Viridiplantae; phylum Streptophyta; class Magnoliopsida; order Ranunculales; family Papaveraceae; genus Papaver; species Papaver armeniacum. Next base: position 60,786 of record JAJJWW010004667.1, read on the forward strand.
TCTCGGAAAAATACAGAAAACAAAAAAGTGATGATCGAGAAGGAGCATAGCCAAAGGCACTCGACTGTGATCTTCGTGAAGAGAATGAAAGATTGAAAGAGGAACTTGATGAATTGAAGAACGTTATTGAGATTACTGGTGCTGGCAGTTATCCTAAATGCATGAGATGTTACAGATAGTAGATCATAGAAAGTCATGATCGAGAAAGGAAACTACTTACAGAACTGGAGAATCTAAAAAACACTAATTCTACCGAATCTGAAATTTCTTTAGATTATAAAGTTCAAATTGATAAATTTAAGGTTGATCTATATGATTCTCTTGAAAAAATAAAAATGTTGGAGAAATAGAATATGAGTATAAAAACGGATTTGAAAAAGTTCGATAGTAGCAAAAAACAACTTGACTCAATGTTGAAGTAAACTAGAGTTCCGCGTGACACGCGAGGATTGGGCTATAAAGGTAAACAAACTTTGAATGCTAAACAGGAGACAAAGTTTGTAAAACCTAAAGACTTCTATTTGAAGAAATTGCTTCAAAAGTTGCCACAAAAGATTGCTCTTCCATAAAAGAAAAATCTGTAGCACCTTCATCTTCAGCAAAAGATGGAAAACGTAAATTCCGTCAAACTCCAATGAAAGAAAATCCACAACAAGGTAACACTAAACCTTATGGTTCGTATGTTACTAAGCATTGCTCTTATTGTGGAAATAAAGGACACTTGGAAAGAGGATGCAGATTCCGTAAAAGGAATGAAAAAGCCATAGATGCACGTGTTTCCGCAAAATTGGCTGAACTCAATATTGCTAAATCAGGACATCATTGTCCTAAAAATGAACAAAAGAATTATTGTAATGATAGTTCAAAGTTTGCTTATCAGGCTTCTACAAAGTTTTCTCAGAATCGCTCAAACTACAAAAGGAGAGATAACTTTGTAAAGACCAGATCTGATCTTCCAAATTGGAGAAAAGCTAACTCTCAGAATTTTCAACATTTCAGTTACCCTAATGTTTCCTCAAGAGATTCATCTTGGATTTCAGGAAGAAATAATAGGAAGAACAAAGATGCTTCAGCAAAACCCATTTCGAAATGGAGTCCAAAGTCTTCTCTAAAGACAACCAGGATGGTATCAAAAGATAGTTACAATGATGACACTCGAATGATAAGTTTTAATACTCATGACATTCAGAATATTGTGTTAAACGTTCTTGAACAAATGAATGTATCTACATGTTGTCATCGTTTTATGAGATAGGTCTCATAATCGGTTACCTTTTTATGATTTTGTGACTTATGAGTTAGCGGATTTCATATCTAACGTGTTAGGTTGCTTAATCAAATAATCATAAAAGTATGATGACAATTAATCCCATATGTGAGGCACAATTATACTATTATCAATTATTCCTCATAAGTTGTGTATACAGTATACATATGAGTTTTTGGTATTAGCTTATTACTATTGGCACGTAATAGTTAAAACCATTTCAACCTTTCTCTGGTAAAGGTTGCTTTTGTTGTTCTTATGTATTTGCAAAAGGATGAGAAAAACAATGAGGAAAAGAGGATGCGAAAATTTGAGGTAACAAATTTGTTAGTTAATCATTTTTTTGTTTAAGAAAGGCATGATTTTATTGCACATATTTTGCTTTTGCTTAACTAAATTTCGGTTCAATTGATGTTTATTCCATGATGTGTGTGTGGATGTGTATTTCAATTGATTCCGATTAATAAAAACTATTGTTATCTTGCTTTATTGTGTGGTATCAATTGTTTAGGCTTACAAAATTTCGGTACAATTGATGTGTGTGTGTGATTCAATTGATTCCGGTTAAGAAAAACTATTGTTATCTTGCTTTTGTATGGTATCAATCATTTAGGCTTACAAAATTACGGTGCAATTGCGGTGCTTATAATGTCTATGTTGTTTCAATTGCTTCCGCTTGAGGTGAATAATTATGCAAGTTGATTTATTTTGGTTTGTATGAATTATTTATGGCTTAACGAAATAATATGTGTACGAGATGAGTTGTTTAGTCCAATTCGATTCTGGATAAGAAACTAAGTTAATTCTGATCTTAGTTAGACTTATCGAAGTAAGGTTTCGGTTATTCAAGTCTAATCGAATGCCTAAACAAGAAATGCTAGTTAACTAACCTAGTACTTGTCTTGTTTAAAATTGAAATTATGGATAATTAGAACCTAATGAGAAAAATGGAGTTTATCTTTATTTTGGTCTTATCGAATTAAGCGGTTGTTTTTGAACAATCGGTTTAGCAAAGGGACTAACATGCTTAGTTGTTTTTGGTTTGCTAAACTAAATTGGAGAAATTGTTTCGGACAATTGTTTCCGTGGTAACATATCAAAAATAAGACTACTTGTAGTTTCGGGTTTTGATATTGGTTATCGAGAACATGATGTGTGGAACCCTCGTGCCTAACTCTACAGGTTTACAAGTCTATTATGAGATTTGTAAGATTCTTTTCGTGTTGTCCTTTATTTTTTCATTTCTTTGTCATTTTTGTGAAAAAAGGGGGAGAAATATATGGACTAAACAGGTGATGCCACTAGTGGAAAATGAGGTTTCTATAACCCACATCAGAGACCCTCAATGACGGTAGCCGTCACGGTGACCAAACATAGCCGTCTCTGATCTGGTAAAAACATGAAAAAATTCTGAGAGGTTAATAAGCCGTCTCTGAATTGAAAAATGTATTTACCATTTTGTCCTCATGAAACTACCGACTTAACGACCCTCTACCTGCGATGTAGATGTGGTGGGCCCCACAATTTCAATGGTCACGATTTACTCTTTGAAAACAACGGGCGGATGGTAACAATCCTCTCTCGTTTTTATCACTTCCCTACCAAAGAAAAAAATCCCTCTCTTCCTTACCAGACCTTTTATCTCTCTTCACTTCTCGGCTTTTATCTCTTTACTTCCTTGCGAGAAGAAAATTCGATCTCCCCCGAAAACCTCCGAACACGACAAACCAGAAACTCCTCCAGAAACTCCATCGATTCCAAAACCTCATCTATATCTCTCTATCTTCCATTACCATTTTAATTTTCTCTCACAACTTCTTTCACAGCCGATTCAAATCTCTATCTTTGTATCTATTTTTTTTCTCAATCAAAATCATTGAGGGTAGCGATGTTTTTCAATTGAATCGTGAAGAAACTAGGGTATAGATTCTTCTCAATTGAGTCATGAAGAAATTTAGGGTTCTTAGAATGAAATTTATTTTCCAAGAAGATTACTCATTATAACTATTTTTCTCGATTCATAAGGTTAGTTCTTTGTAATACTCCATTTATTTCAGGTTTTTGTTTCTTCAATTCTTTTTTATAATGATCTTTGAGTTGAAATCGATTTTTTGGTTTCTTTGTTGAAGTCAGTTACTCCTATGGTTACTTGGGATTATAATAAGATCTACCGTACTCGAGATTTGTTGCGGTATGTCATTTCTCTCTCAGGGTGTTTTTTGTTTTAAGATTTTGGGGATTTTTATCACTAGATATGATGATTTGCGGGTTGTTGGTGTAGTTGCGGCTTGGATTGAATCTGCATAAGAATACAAAAAAATTGTTTATGAGATGTGAGTAATTTTTATGACCTTATTTGATTTTATAAATACTGAGATTATTTGTTAGATCTGTAGGTTTTTGTTTTGGTGTTATTGTTAATTATTGAAGTTTGTGGTCTTGTATATCTTGATGTAGGATTAAGGACATGTACACGAATGTGAATGATGGTTCTTGACTGAAGGCTTGTCTTATTTCCAGTGTACAAGGTTTGATTCTTTTGTGAATTTAGTATAATGTACAAGGTTTATGTTTGTTTTATTAAGGGTTGATGGTCATTCAATTTATATGTCCAAGCATGGTTACAACTTTATTTGTTTGTTTGTAAATCTTTTGTCCTGTCTCTATAAGGGCTTGATTGGTGTTGGCTTGTTTCAAAATTGTGCATAGATTGCTTACATTAGATGATTAATATACCATGATTTATTTGTATTTTACTGTTTTGGAATCAAGTGAAATGACCTGCTACAATAAGTTGTACTTCTATTTTGATGTGTAGTCGCCTTAAAGTCGATTAGGAAAGTTCATACAATATCCGTGTTCTTTCAATTTGATTTTGCGCACATGCAAGCATTATAGTCCTCAATATGTGTAGTTTGATAACATCTTAACAAGTCTTGGTAGTAAAGCTAGTAAAACATGTCGTATATACTCGGTTTTTTGTAAGTAGGTAGTTTTCTTTTTTATCTTGTCTTGCCTTGAATTAATATCTCCACACCTGCAATTAGTCTATACAATTGAATTATCTAATCTAATAGGCAAAGATTGTGGTCTTTGTCATGACTCGGTAAAGGATCCATTTGTAAGCCATTTGAGAACTTTATGTTGGATAACCAAGTTTGTTTGTAGTGTTTCTAAGGTTAAAGTAGGTTACAAAAATGTGAATCTCACCAGTTGTTGCTTATCTTTTGTTATGAAGTGAAGAGGATGAGATATCCAAAGTATGTAGTGTGATTGGCAGGCCATCTAAGGTGATGGCCTCTGCAGCTCAATTGGTCAATTTTTTTTATATTTTCGAGCCTTCTCATTTGGTTTGTGATTGTGTGGCAGCCTGTCTCATTTAGCTACACTTTATATTTGTTGAGTCTGTCCCTTTTTACGAATATTGGGAATGATGTTAAATTTCCCCATTTTTTTGCAGTTTTGGTTATAATTGATGATTGCATTCAAAATTAGTCTGTGGTTGAACTTTTGTTTAGGAATTGAGTGCAAAAAAATACATAGTTTTCCTTTTGTATAATTTATCTGATTGGTATAGTTTGAAATTGTATCTGATCAATTTGCAATTTATAAATCCATGACTGCTCTGTCGTGGTTATGGAACAAGAGAGGTCCTACTGCCTCTCAATATCGAGATTTTTTTTTTTTTCCGAAAATGCAAGAGCGAAGGCTAGTCCTATTTGATGTTGTCCGTAATTTGTACCATTTCTTTGAAATCGCGGAGTACACTAGTCCAATCGTAGCATCATTATTTCAATATGCCATTCGGTCTGCATTGTGTCAAAGAATTCCAATATGTATTGTAATATTACTAATTTTTAGCATTCTGTGTTCTTTGGTTACATCAATTTGCTAATGGGAAGTCATTCATTTTCAATTTCAGGAAGATGGAGCATAATGATTTTGACTTGTTGATTTGGTCAAGGCTTTGGGTTCTTTCGAATAATTAAACATTTTTGCTAGTGTCTACCACAGATCCCACTGTGGTTAATTTACGAACGCATAGTTGAATAGTTTTTAGGCTGTTAGACTTTCTTTCTAACCAATATACTTGGGAATACTTGCTTTCTACTTTGAATGGATCTTAATGTCTACTCACAGGATGTGTGGAGTTTGTACGATTTTCCAACACATATAATTTGGACTTTAGCACATATCTCATCCGTGCTTTTTAATGTTGTTGGTTTCAAGAAGTGGACTCCACTGGTCTTACAATCCAGGCTTCTTATGCGTCAAGTCCAAGTGTAGCTGTATGATTCATTCACGGACTGATCAGAAACCTCTCCGTCTTCAAGGGCCATGTCCTGTTCCAGATCTCATAATTCTTCTTTACATTCTTCTGGTATTGCAGGTAAGAGTATAGTGCCTTCTACCCTTACATGTAATTTGGACGTATTTTCGTTTTCAGTCGATGTTTGATGTCGTTAAGTGGTTGTTTCTTGTATAAATCTTTGAAATGTGTGGCTAGTTTAAAATACAAACTAATGATTGCAATCTGGATTATTAATTTATTTAGTGTTGGTGCTATATAACTTTATTTAGGAAATGAAATGGTACAAATCTGAGTACAGTCAAGTGCATGATGACTTTTAATAGGGATCATCATGTGGCGGGCAGCAAGTAGCTCATGCATCCAACCCCAGTGGCATGTAGGGGCATCGATGTTTTCTAAGCAAGATTTTTATTTCTTTAATATATGGTCTTGCTTAGTATGTTTGACAATCACGAGTTCGTTTTTTTCATTTGCTCCAAAAGTATATTTACCTTACATTTTTCTATTGCTAGTCTTAATTTTGATGATCTCTTTGACATTTACTTGAGAATGGATTGGTGGTGCTAATGTATTTATGTGGACAAAATTGCAGTAAAGCTCGTATGACTGAGCTATGTTTCTTTGATTTCTCTATGCATCGATTTTTTTGTTCTTTTTTTTTGTTCTATTTTAACACACTCCTTTGTGAGTTGTATGTACTTGTAGAGTTGGCTGAGCTTCAAGATCGAGAAATTGGAGATGAGAATGCTTCATTTGTAATTGTTGTTGCAGAATTTCTCAAGGTAAGAACTGTTTATTTGATAATGGTGGCTGGTATCCAACTACTATGACATCGAGTAGTATGGAAAATATTGGATTCTTGACCATGCTTAATATTTAATTTCTAAAATGATTTGATCTACCTACTGGATATGAGTTATAAATCTTAATTCAATTTAAGTTGTACATTTGAAGTGATTAACTTATAGTATTATGTTGCTTGTTCAGGTATGACATGTGTGTAGCTGGGTCAACTGTCTATTACAATATTTTAGGTGAGTCATTAGAGAACAACAGTGCACATTTAATGTTGTGAATGTCTATCTTCCTTTTTCAGGGAGTTCCACTAACCCAAGTGAAAGAAAGAACCTATAAGCATCCAGACTTTAGCATGAACCATTGATGTCATGAATCGATCGATTTATTGCTCGAGGGCCGAAGAAATAGATTTGTCATCGAGCTGGATATAGGTTGAACATATTGAACTTACCTTCAAGTTTTTTGTTCGATCTAAGAATTTCATCCATTTTTGTGTAATTTTAAACCCAATGGATAAAATGAATGAATGTTGAATTCTCAGATTGAGTTTAAATTTGAAGTTTCATTTAAATTTGAGTTTGGGTAACATTTGACTTTAATTTGACTTGACTTTGCCTTTCCTTTGACTTTGACTTGACTTTGATGCGGTCATATTATTTCAGATTTAGCCATTCGGGCATTTCAATAAATCAATCTATATACTTTTTTATATTATAATTTAAATCTGAGACGCACGATTAAGGGTCAGAACCTAGTTACCCTTAAAATCAGTCGTTATTTTGAGACCCACGGCTAAGGGTTGTACGAAACATGGACGCTTTATCAGAGACCCCAACAGCGAAGGTTACAAATAGTCGTATATCTCGTATGTATGACTTGTCCTGACGGTCGCGAAACTTCTGTTTTCCACTGGCATTGATATTTATATTGATTGGCATCGCTAGGGAAAAGAACATTGGTACTTGAATGTTTTTATCTAATGAAAGAGTGAAAGGATAGACTAAGGGGGAGTAACATGTCATATGATTGGTATAACAAAGATGCGCGGATTGAATATCTACCTATATTCCTTAGGGGGAGTAATATCTTTGTTATTATAATGTCAACAACGATATTTTCAAGGATTAAATATAGGCAGTTTTAATGTGCTGTTGAATCGGGAATCAAGCGGATTGTAGTGAATTATTGTAATTTGTTTATCCATATGATGTAAGAGTTTTGTTACTAAAATTGACAAAGGGGGAGATTGTTAGAGCATGGCTCGGTTGAACCCACCAGGCGTTGGTATGTCGAGTTTGGTTGTCATATTTTAGTGAATCAAAACTCATGTTAAGAGTCGCTTGATTATGTACTAGAGTTAAACTTCGTATAGGTTAGCTTGAAAGTATTAGGATATGAGACATTACAAGTATTGCGAAGACTTGAAGATGTGAAGAAGCAAGGAGCTACAACGACAACAATCATCCTTCCACTTGAGGTTAGTGATATTTGACTTGAACTGTTTCATTCCCTAACGTATCTTTCAAGTCATGCATATTGAAAACATAAGCTGAAGCATATTTGAACTCTAGATAGACATAGTATTAAGGAATACAATACGAGGTTTATTGCTTAACCATTAAACTTTGTAGATAAGACATCGCCATAATCATTTGAATGTTATTGTGATTATGTATGGGTATGAGGTGAGGATTTCATCCTAAGGAACAATGTTTACATGTGTTCTAAGGAAGTAAGTTCATAAACTTGTTTGTGAACCGAAAAGGAAATTGCTAGGTGTTATTGGTTTTGTTATTCATTGCATATCTTATGAACAACCAATATGTGTGATAGAGTATAACTGCTCACAACTTGTTGTGTTCTTGGTATAAATGTTCACAAAGGCCTGACTTATGTATTGGTATAACTTTTATTAGTAAAACCGATCTTGAGTAATCACATGTGGTATGATCGAATTTGGTATGTCTGACCTTGTAAGGGAAAGGGAACCGATCCTAGTAAGGAAAAGGGAACCAATCCTAGTAAAGGGTGCAGTACATCAAAGGGAACCGATCCTTGTATGGGGTGCAGTATTCAAAGGGAACCGATCCTTGTATGGGGTGCAGCAAGGTTTATAGCAGAAAGGGGAACCGATCCTATGGATATGTGCAACACATATAAGTTAGGTACCATATATATGTGGGGAACCGATCCTAGTACCTAGACAACCGAACTTTTGGGAAGCTAGTGTGACTATGCACAATACTCAGATGGAGGTAGAACCGAAACTTGTTTTGGTAGAAACGTAAACCCATGATTGTGATTGAATGTTGGTTTGATCAATCACATAGTTCTTGAAAGTCAGATGAACCAATTCTAAACTTGTTTGGAAGTGTGGAAAATCGGTTTCAAGGTTGTAAGTGTGAAAGAGAACCTACAAAGTTAAGATGTCGACAAACTTTGAACACGTGCTGTGAATGTTTATTTTTATAATTGTTTAAAGATATTACTTAACGACTAAGGGAAGAGAATCCCAGGATCGAAGCATAAGGAAGTTAAGAATCTTTTAATTAAGGTTATTAATTTCATTTTGTAGGGAAATTACAAAATTAGTAATGTGCATTTACTAATTAGATTTTCCGAGAGATTTCGATCGTTATTTTTGGACAGAGCATTTCCAGGAATTATGAAAACCGAATCTGTGCTTTTATGAATATCTTGAGAATATTTTCGGTTTTGGAAATTCCTTGGTGTCCAAAATTCCTTGTCTATAAATATACGAAGTTTGCCTTTCTAGCAAACTAGTCCTTCGTAACAATAAATTTACTCTTTTGTTATTGTTAGTGGTGTAGCCACCTATTCGAAGAGGAGAGTAACCTAATTAGGAGAAATATCTTACGACCGCTCAGTTTAAAGTCTTCTTTGGGATTGAGAAGCTCTAGAGCGACCCGTTGGTGGGAAACTAGATAATTGCGGTTTATCTTTGTTTTCGATTGATTTGATTGACTAACAGTTGTTGAATATTTGATTGCACCTAGTTTGTGTATTCTTGAGAACCTTTTCTTATGATATAAGGATCACTCAAACTAGATCAAAGATCAACGTTTCTACGGATCTAAGTCTTTCTAGATCCGAAGATAGATTCATTGATTTTTCATTGTTAACAGGCTCCGTTCTGTGCGACAAATCAATAAGGAATCAAGTTTGTTTTTGCAAATTGTTACTTTGAAGATTAAATCGAAGATTGAAGAATTTGAAGAATTTAAGAAGAAGTTGTTGTGAATCATTAAGAAGATATACTAGATCTACTCCTAAAGAGAACGTCTGTTTTGCTAGGATATTGGGTATCAAATACCTATTGAGAACTTCGGTTCTCGCTAGATATTATCAAATCAAGAATACTGCTGAAGCTGAGTAACTAGGATCTTAGTTTACTAGTAGTGTCTACACGAAGTTCCAAGTTTACTTTTTGTAGCGTCTTAATTCATTGAGTATTCAAATCTGGACTAGGTCCCGGGGTTTTTCTACAAGATTGTAGTTTTCCTCGTTAGCAAAATTCTGGTGTGTGCTTTACTTTATTTCCGCATTATAATTGCTTTTATACTATAATTAAAGTAATTACACTTGTATGTTAACTAGGCACTTGATATTTATCTTATAAGTTTTCGGTTATCAAGTGAACACTTTGTCGTAGTATTATCTCGATTCATATCCATAAACGATCACACAAAGTGTATTGGATTTCTCCACTTTTCTGATATAATTATTCACATGTTAGACCAGTTCGGACTAACCCTATTTCAAGTGGACACTGTGTTGAAATATTCCTTGAGTGATCGTTGCTCCAAGAGGTTTATACACGGTAGAGATTGAATAGGTTGTGATCAAATAAAAAGATTGTGGTGTATTTGGGTACCCTCGTCTTTTCATATGCCAACAGGAATGTGGGCAAAAGTTGGTAACACAAAAACCAGAATTGAGTACTCCTATGCAATAACTCCTAAACTTTGCCAAGTTTGCAGAATTCCTGAGCACAGTATCCTAACCTGTGAAGAAAAAGCTGCTAAAGAAAAAGCCATTCAAGAAAGCAAAGGAAAGGGAAAGATGGATAATCCTAGAGGAGAGCTTAATCAAGGGAGAATGGAAGAAGACAACATGTCATCATCCTATGACTCTCACCATGTCTCTATTCAAGTCACAAAGAATGAAATTCCAAGAGCTTTAAGAATTGTAGGCTTTACAGGAAAACAACAAGGGAATGAAGAGGAAGACAATGAAGCCACCAGCAAGGATAATTAAAGCACAAAGGCTGAAATATCTGAAAGAGGATCGATAGACAACATAAGACATGCTGATCTCACAGATCCTTTCCTCAATATACCAAATAAAAGACATTATGAAGAAAGTGAAAAAGAAATGCTATTTGCCATGAGAATTGCTACTGATAAGGAGTTAAACATTAAGAAAGATGATAGAAAAATCATCAAATCTCACTCCATTAAGAAAGCAGCTAGAAGCAATAGAGCTACCCCAAAGACTGTTTCAACATCCATTTCACCAGGATTTGAAATGTACTCCCTAATCCCCAAGGAGGTATACAGAAAAACAAAGAAGCCACCAACTACCAAAGACCAATTAATATCCTGAGAAACTTTGAGGAGCAGCAAACAAGAGATTCCAATCCTAACAGTACTAAGAAGAAGAGAGGCAACATGGATAATTACAACCATCTAGAGCATACAAAGGTTGAGACAAATGGCAGGAAGGAACCAAAGAAGGAAATCCCAAATCCTTGGTACAACATCAACACCGGAGAGGTACCCCTAATCTATACAATACAATTTTCTTTCCATTACAATGGCTTTAAAAAAAATCCAAACTATGTCTCATAATACACTACAAGTAAAAGATGGAATACCCAGTAATCTCATACTTTTGGGAGTTTGTTATTATACTATCCTGGAATTGTCATGGTCTATGACAAAAAAAAACTCAAGATTACCTAAAAGATCTTCTGGATTATGAAAATCCCGATGTTCTCTGTCTCTTAGAGACAAAACAACAAAATAAAAATATGCATGTTATACTTAAGGCTCTAAATGTCCAGAACTACTGGCTTGTCCCTCCAAGAGGACAAGCAGGAGGAATGGCAATGATATGGAAAAATAACATGCAGGTTAACATACAAAACCATGAACACAACATCATAAATGCAATGGTTATTGATAATACTAATATAAAAACTTATTTAGTCACTGCATTTTTATGGTTGTCCATATTCTAATAAGTTAGAATCATGGAAAAATGTCATAAAATTAGCTTACAAGGTTCAAATCCCATGGATGATATTAGGAGACTTAAATGTTGTCCTAACAAATGAGGAAAAAAAAGGGCTCAGACCCTTTGACATAAATGAAGCTACATGCTTCAATGATATAATATCATCCATGAAATTACAAGATATTGGGTTCACAAGTTATCCTTTCACTCGGTGCAACCAAAGAATGGATAAAAGTAGAGTATAAGCAAGACTTGATAGAGCTCTCTGCAATGATGAATAGATTGATCTCTTCCCACAATCCAACCTATTTCACCTTGTTGCAAGAGGCTCTGATCACTGCCCCATCATTTTAAAAACAAATCCTGGTTGGAAGGATGGAGCTTACCTATTTAAATATTTTGGAGGATGGATGGAGCATCCAGACTGCAAAAGGTTGATAATGGAAGCTTGGGACAGCAACCAAACTGGATCTGCTATCTACTATATGGCTAAAAATCTATATAATGTCAAGAATGTCTAAAGAAATGGAACAAAAATGTTTTTGGAAACATAAAACATAGAATTGATACAATAAAAAGAAAATAGAAACTATCTTCAATGATATCAACAGATGTCCTATCACCATAAAAACACTAGAGGAAACTCCGAGTCAATGAAAAGACATTGAGGAAGATTTCTGGAAGACTAAGATCAGAAATAACACCATTAATCTAGGAGATAGAAACACTACTTTCTTCCACAACTCTGCTAGAACAAGATACAGAAGAAATAGAGTGGACACTATCAAAAGCAAGGAGGGTAAATGGTTAACTGACAGAGTTCAAATAGCGAACTACTTCACTGAGCATTTCAAAACAATAACTACAACCTCAAATCCTATTCTCAACATGGATATTATAAACCTCATCCCAAAAGTTAGAGGATAATACAAAACTTCTTGAAACTCCTCTCCCTCAGGAAATCAAAAAGGCTCTTTTTGATATGGATGGAAAAAAGGCTCCAGGGCCAAATGGTTTTCCCCCAAACTTTTTTCAAGAGAACTGGGAAACCATAGGGCCTGACATTATCAAGATGGTGCAAAGTTTCTTTAACACTGGTTTCATGCTTAAAGAGATGTAATCCACTTTCATCTCTCTTATCCCAAAAGTGCAATTTCCTAACTCTCTTGTGGATTTTAGACCAATAGCTCTATGCAACACAACTTATAAGATAATATCTAAGTTAATGGCTAAGAGAATAAAACCTCTACCACAAAATATTATCTCCCCCTATTAGTCAGCTTTCATACCTGACAGACAGATAAATGACAACACTATGGTTGCTCATGAGATAATACATAACATGAGAACAAGAAGAAACACACAAGGATGGATGGGATTAAAGATTGATATGTCAACGGATTTTGACAGAGTTGAGTATAATTTCTTAATAGTTGTACTAACACAAATGAGATTTTCTACTAAATGGTGCAATCTAATAAAGCAATGCATTTCTAGTACAAACTTAGCAATTCTGCTAAATGGAGTCTGTTAGAGCATAGCTCGGTTGAACCCACCAAGCGTTGGTATGTCAAGTTTGGTTGTCATATTTTAGTGAGCCAAAACTCATTTAAAGAGTTGCTTGATTATTTACTAGAGTCAACTTCGTATAGGTTAGCTTGAAAGTATTAGGATATGAGACATTACAAGTATTGCGAAGACTTGAAGAAGTGAAGAAGTAAGGAGCTACAACGACAACATCATCCTTCCACTTAAGGTTAGTGATATTTGACTTGAAATGTTTCATTCCCTAACATATCTTTCAAGTCGTGCATATTGAAAACATAACTGTGAAGCATGAATGATTATAGTCTAGTTAGACATAATATTAAGGAATACAATATGAGGTTTATTGCTTAACCGTTAAACTTTGTATATAAGACATCGACATAATCGTTTGAATGGTATTGTGATTATGTATGGGTATAAGGTGAAGATTTCATCCTAGGAAACAATGTTTTACATTCGTTTAAAGGAAGTAAATTCATAAACTCGTTTTGTGAATTGAAATGGAAATCGCTAGGCTTATTGGTATTGTTATTCATTGCATATCTTTTGAACTACCAATATGTGTGACTAGTATAACCGCTCATGACTTGTTTAGGTTCTTGGTAAAAATATTTACAAAGGCCTGACTTTTGTAATGGTATGATTTTTATTAGTGAAACCGATCTTAAGTAATCACCTGAGATGGTATGATCGATTTGTTGTAATTGGTATGACCAACTCTAGGAAAAGGGGAAACGATCCTAGTAAGAGGTGCAACCGATCACAAAGGGGAATCGATCCTTGTATGAGGTGCAACAAGTTTCAAGATATTGGGAACCGATCCCATGAACATGTGCAACACGTTTTTAGACATTGGGAACCGATCCTATGGACATGTACAACACTGGTAGGACTTGAAAGAAGCATACGACTATGTCTAACTGCAAAAATGCACATTGTCTATTGGAGACAGAGAAAATATAGGTCGATCCCACATAGACAAGGTGAGTCTAGAGTCAATTCCAAAGCTTTACTAACTGATTCAATGATAAGTAACACAAAGGGGGTTTTGTTGTGTCGATACGACAAGGATGTTGGTAGAGATTACAACAGTAAAATAAAGATGCAATAACAAAGATGTTAACACTGAGAATGAAGATACTAGGATTTTCAAATCCACCACTAACTCACACTAAATATATTCAACTAATTATACTACTCTTGTCCTTGTGATAGATAAGGGAGAAGTGTCAAGTCTACCACTTACCTAAGGTGTTTCACCAATGGATGATTCAATCACAACTAAAGTATCAATCCGGAGCAGTAACTCTCTAATTACGCACAACTAGTCAAGGGATTAACAATAGTCTCTAAAGTATGAGTTGCAGCACAATCAACACAGTTTTTATTCTAACTACAATGGATTCAAGAGCAAAGTATTTAGCACTAAGATTGAATCTATCCTAGAACAGTTTTAAGCATTCAAGAGCAACACAATTAGCATGAATTACATAGCAGAGAGCTAAGGCTTCATCTAAACACTAGAAAATGGAATTAGAACATATTGAAGATGATTAAAACACAATTTATATTATGAAACTAGCAATTTATCCAACTAAATTCGGATTATTACATAATTCACAGAGAACCCTATTTATACCCAAATCTTCTCAATCCCATGAATTCGAAAATTAGAGAATACCCACTCACTCAAATTCGTATTTTCCGACAAACCCCCTCTGCAATTATACTCTGTAGCTCCTTGATTTGATATTTGCTTTTAGTTATTGAGGCTAATCCTAGCCTTATCTCTCTCAACCCTAGCTTCTAGGGTTACTGATGTGGAGAAGAATCTATGATGGAGATAGATAGAGGCTAGGAGGTTGATTGATTGCAAAGGATGGACGATAGGTTGGTCGTGCTCAGAGTTGTTCGGAGATGGAGGTGATTGATGGGGGGAGGCGAACTGAGAGCAGATACTGGTTTTGCAGATGAAAGAGAGGATGAAAGTACGAAGGAGGTGTTTGGCTTTCTGTTCGATTTGGAGAAGAAAAGTAGGAGTTAGGGTGTGAGACGGGAGTATCAATCGTTGATGTGCAATGTGGAGATGCCTTGGATGTTGAGCATCTGACTCGGATCTGACGGCTCATATTGGAAACGGGTATAGGATCTTAGGTTTTATCTCTTGAAAGATCTTCTTCTAGGCCCAAACATTCTTCAAAGCTAATATCTCAAGCCCACACCTAGTCTTTGAGTCTTGCAAACTACATTCTTCACTTGCGGATGAGGTGCAAAAGATGATCTTCACTTGCTGATAAGGTGCATAAAATATTCTTCACAGAAGATATTCTTCACTGCTTTCTAGCGGGAGCCTTTGTTATCTATCTTCCATTGTCACCATTTCTTTGCTCTTTTGGGCCTCTCGATTCATCCAATCTTTATTTAGCACCTAAAAACACAAAATTAATTAGTACAAGTATTTATTCTTGAAAACAGTAAAAATACAGAATTTGGGATAATATATGATTTTAAAGCGCAAAAGATGAGTTAATTGCCAATAAAAAGGTGTAGAAATATACACTATTTGGCACTCATCAAATACCCCCAAACCTGAATTTTACTTGTCCTCAAGTGAAACAGAAATTAAGAAATCCTAATTATACCACTGTCGCTGGTTTATCGAATGCATTTAGCGTATGCACTAAGCCTTTAAACCACTAGGTGTCCCTAGTTGGACGAGTTGTAGTCTCGTGAGGGTTTACCAGAGGTGTACCCACAAAACCTTCTCCAACTTCAGAATGTAATGAAGTCCTAAGCATCAAATGAGCTATGAGGACATAGAGTTTCTGCATGCTAGTAATAAGAAGTTAGAACTACCAAAGAACACATTCTCATCCTTAAAAGTTGAGCGAGAAATAACCATACCATATGAAAGAATTCGGGTTCGAGAGTGATCACAAGCCTCGACTTATGCCTCACCAAAGGGTTTTATGATAATTGCACTCAAAAAGACCGTTTTTTTAGTCTCTCATGTGTGCAGATAGGAATAAAGAGAGAAATTCTGCACACGTTGAATGGTGGGAAGAAGAACCTTCCGAAATAATTTCTGGAGATTCCACAAAATGGTGGACAAAAAGAATCTTTTTCTGATGATCTCTAAGAAAGGAAATCAATCATTAGCAAGGATGGGAGTACTCACTTACCTTCACATCTGATCGGCAATCAACACCACTCTCACAACATCCATAGAAACATCTTCAATCTTCAGTCTTCAACTATTGATGGTGAACTTCTGACTTCGTAGAACCTTGACAATTTCTGATTTTTCTCTTCAATTTCCTTGTTGCTTGAATTTTCCTCTTAAATTTCTTCTTTACCATGGTGGTTATTAAACAAAACTAAAAACAAATTGTAATCATTCTTTTTTTTTTATTATTATTATTAAAACATAAGATGACAAACTTAAAATAACAAAATAAAACTACTAAAGCCATGGATGAAGGACTTTATCACTCAATTCTTCACAACTTGTATTGTCTTGATTTTATGAACTTCACTAATTCTCATCTTATTTTCTTTCTTTGCTCTTGTAAAATACCTCTTCAAATGTGTATAGAATTCTGCTCTTTTTACTGTATCTTCACTTTGAATAAGAATTTTACTTTTTCTTGAATTGTTGCATGTAAACCATGGACTATCTCATATTTCTTCATAGAATATGATGTTGCTCTGCTCGTTGATGATGATGTGTTTCTATGGATCTGTTGATGTTGTCGAGAGAGAGAGAATGGTGCTAACTGCAAATCAAACTACAAGAAGGAGTTTTCATCTTTAGACGTCATCCTCATGATTGATGGAATTAGCACTCAAGAGATCAAAAATAGTGCTTAAAGTGGTGCGAAGTTGGGTAGCTCACTATTCATACCCGGAATTTACGTATGGTGACACACACTCTAAAACGACTTTTTAGAAAGTCACAAAAATTGAAGTTCGGTGCCTCGCTTGATGTAAAAATAGGTAGTCTCCACTAAGGGTGATCACAATTCTACTATCAAATATCTTTGCAGCACCTAATTCGCCCTCCAGCATGGTTAAATCCAACTTTAACGCTCAGACAAACAAGAAACCCGATTGTGTTCTCCGGCACTTCCAAGTTCAGTTATTTCGGTCAGACTCTCTATGTAAACATAGCTAAAAGCATGCTAGTGACTCTAAAATCTCTAAAAGTTGGAGGTTTTATGCAAGTATTTACAAAGATTTTGAATTTTTTGAATTTTTTTTTATTAAAGCAAAAGACTAAAAACTTTATATGCAAAACACTCCCCCAAACCTAAATCTAACATTGTCCTCAATGTTTCAACATATAAGCAGAAGTATAACAACATACCAGGAGAGCAATGCAGAATAGATTTAAAGGAAAGAGATTACCATATGCAAAAAGGATGGTGCTAAACCAGAAATGGATGAATGCTTTTGAAAGCAAACAACATTAGTAATAAGACAAAAGGATTGGTTAGCACACATAAAAGAAGCTATACAAAGAGAAAATAAAAGGGAAAGAAAATGGACGGTTAATCCATAAGTATGTACACAAGTGAACCGGTTTAGTCCACATATACAGGGTCTTCCAAGTCAGTGGTCTCATCTAGTGGAAGTGGCTCCAGGAATGGTTTTAATCTTTGACCATTGACCTTGAAGATGTTCTTGTTTGTTGGATTTTCGATTTCAACAAATCCATGAGGGAAAACAGTACGTACCAAGAATGGACCTGACCATCGAGAACGTAATTTTCCTGGAAAAAGATGCAAACGAGTGTTGTACAATAAAACATTTTGACCAGGTGTGAAAGACTTGCGCAAAATGCGCTTGTCATGAAACACTTTCATTCTATGTTTGTACATTTTGGCATTATCATATGCATCA
This sequence comes from Papaver armeniacum, assembly GCA_023531295.1. Classification (NCBI taxonomy): domain Eukaryota; kingdom Viridiplantae; phylum Streptophyta; class Magnoliopsida; order Ranunculales; family Papaveraceae; genus Papaver; species Papaver armeniacum. The sequence goes on from JAJJWW010004667.1 coordinate 78,872, forward strand.
TTTCTTAGTTCTTTTAACTCATTGAGTTGAAGTTTCCTTTGGGTGCCAGCCTTATCAAGATCAAAGTTCAATTTCTTAACATCCCAATATGCTCGATGTTCTAACTCTACAGGTAGATGACATGCTTTACCATACACAAGTATATAAGGGGACATGCCAATAGGAGTTTTATACGCAGTTCTATAGGCCCACAATGCATCATTTAAACGGGAGGACCAATCTTTCCTAGTAGGATTGACGGTCTTTTCAAGGATATGCTTAATTTCCCTATTAGAAACTTCTACTTGGCCACTGGTTTGTGGATGGTATGGTGTTGCTACCTTGTGAGTGATTCCATACTTGCACATAAGTGATTCAAAAGGTCTATTGCAAAAATGAGTACCACCATCACTGATTATTGTTCTAGGTGTTCCAAAACGAGAGAAAATGTTTTCTTTAAGAAAAGAAAGAACTACTTTATGATTATTTGTTTTGGATGCAATGGATTCTACCCACTTAGAGACATAATCAACAACAACAAGAATGTATAAATTACCTTTAGAGTTAGGAAAGGGACCCATGAAATCGATACCCCATACATCAAACAATTCAATAATCAAAATAGGTTGTAAGGGCATCATGTTTCTTCGTGAGATACTTCCTAATTTCTAACATCGTTCACAAGCAACACAAAAGGCATGACTATCTTTGAACAACGATGGCCAATAGAAACCACTCTGCAAGATCTTTGCAGCAGTTTTCTTGGCACTAAAGTGGCCTCCACATGCATGGTCATGACAGAAAGAGATGACATCTCTTTGTTCATAATTGGGGACACATTTCCTAATGAGTTGGTCAGGGCAGTATTTAAACAAGTATGGGTCATCCCAAAAGAAATATTTCACTTCAGCCAAGAATTTAGAACGGTTTTGTTTAGACCAATGCAAAGACATTCTTCCAGTAACAAGGTAGTTGACAATATCAGCAAACCAAGGCATTTCAGACACAAGCATCAATTGTTCATCAGGGAATGATTCTCTAATAAGCAAAGATTCATCAACAGATTCAACATTCAACCTAGACAAGTGATCAACAACAACATTTTCAAACCCTTTCTTATCTCGAATTTCGAGGTTAAACTATTGTAACAAGAGTATCCATCGAATTAGACGAGCTTTAGCATCTTTTTTAGACAAAAGATATTTCAATGCAGCATGGTCAGAATATATGATGACTTTAGAACCTATCAAGTATGATCTAAACTTATCCAATGCAAACACAACAACTAGCAATTCTTTCTCCGTTGTTGAATAATTCAGTTGAGCATTATTAATGGTTTTACTAGCATAGTAGATCACATAAGGATGTTTATCTACTTGTTGACCTAAAATAGCTCCTACAGTATAGTCAGACGCATCACACATAATTTCAAATGGTAAGGTCCAATCAGGTGGTCTGACTATAGGGGCAGATGTGAGAAGAGCTTTCAACTGCTCCCATGCTTCCTTACAAGCATTATCAAAGACAAATGTAAAATCTTTTGCAAGAAGACTACACAAAGGTCTTGAAATTTTACTAAAGTCTTTGATGAATTGATGGTAAAAACCGGCATGGCCCAAAAATGACCGTATCTCCCTCACGGAGCGAGGTTGAGGCAAGTGTTGAATGAGATCAACTTTAGCTTTATCTACTTCTATGCCTTTTTCATAAATGATATGCCCTAGAACAATGCCTGAGTTAACCATGAAATGACATTTTTCCCAATTCAAAACCAAATTATTTTCCTTACATTGAATCAGCACAAGAGTAAGATGATGCAAACATTCATCAAAAGAAGACCCAAAGAGAGAAAAATCATCCATGAAAATTTCAAGAAACTTATCTACCATGTCAGAAAAGATGCTCATCATGCAACTTTGAAAAGTAGCGGGTGCATTACACAACCCAAAAGGCATACAACGATAAGCAAATGTTCCATAAGGACATGTAAATGTGGTCTTTGGTTGATCTTCGTGTGCTATATGAATCTGATTATAACCCAAATAACCATCTAAGAAACAATAGTGACTATGTCTTGACAACCTTTCTAGCATTTGGTCAATGAAGGGAAAGGGAAAGTGGTCTTTCTTTGTTAATGTGTTCAACTTTCTATAGTCAATACAAACTCGCCACCATGTGGTCACACAAGTGGGGACAAGCTCATTCATTTCATTTTGAACTACAGTAATGCCAGACTTTTTGGGTACAACTTGAATAGGACTGACCCAGTGGCTATCTGGAATTGGGTATATAATACCCGCATCAAGTAATTTCAGAATTTCACCTTTAACAACATCTCTCATGTTGGGGTTAAGTCTCCTTTGCATTTCCCTAGATGGTTTGGTATTTTCTTCAAGATTAATGTGATGCATGCAAATTGTGGGACTTATACCTTTAAGGTCTGAGATGGTCCAACCTAAGGCCTCTTTATGTTCTTTAAGCACTTCTAAAAGTTGAATTTCCTGCTTCGTGTCTAAACATGATGCAATAATAACATGAAAAGTCTCAGAAGAACCTAAGAAAGCATATTTCAAAGTATCATGCAATGGTTTCAAATCAAGCTTAGGTGGTTCGACATGAATTGGGGTAGATTCGGAATCAGAGAGTGGAAGTGGTTCCACTGCAGTCTGTCATTTAGCAATATCCATGGGTGGTACAGATTCAAGAAAAGAGTGAACCTCACTAATGTACTCCGAATCAAAAAGATTTAAGTCAAAATTATCTAAACATGCTTGCAAAGGATCCACAGATAAGATGTCGGGCAATGAGTCTTGGATCAGACTCTCAATCATATTAACCTCATGCAATTCATCATCATCAAAATCCATATGTTGTTGGCTAACCCGAAAAATATTTAATTCAACAATCATGTTTCCAAATGACAGGTTCAACACTCCATTACGACAATTTATGATAGCATTGGATGTCACCAGAAAAGGACGTCCTAAGATGACAAGAATGTGGCAGTCTGGGTTTTGCACAGGTTGAGTATCTAGAACAATAAAGTCCACAGGAAAATAAAATTTATCAACCTTGATTAACACATCTTCAACAATATCACGAGGGATTTTGACAGATCTGTCCGCTAATTGTAGCGTCACGGGAGTGGGTTTTAGCTTCCCAAGACCTAACTGCTTATACATAGAGTATGGCAAAAGGTTCACACTAGCACCTAAGTCCAATAAAGCCTTTTCGATTGTATGATCACCTATAGTGCATGTGATAGTTGGACTTCCTAGGTCTTTAAACTTAGGTGGAGTTTTGCTTTGAATAATCGAACTTACCTGCTCAGTTTGTGCACATGATGTTTTCATTTTTGGGTGCAAAGGTCGTCTTTCAAAAATTTAGCATAGGTGGGTATATGCCTAATTGCTTAGAGAAATGGAATGTTTATGTTTACACGTTTAAACATTTCCAACATCTCATTGTAGTGAGTACCCCCTTTTTGTTGCATCAACCTTTGAGGGAATGGGGCGACAGGTGCAGGGACATTAATATCAGTGGAATTCTTAGAGTCACTATCATGCTTAGATTCCTTTTCTTCAACGGGTGTTTTATGTGGAGTTGTATGCACTGGTGAGTCTGATTTAGACTCAACTGACTATGGTACACCTACATTGTTATCAACAACCTTACCACTACGAATAATAGTGACAATATTCATATGATCATGTGGAGTCTCATTACAAGTCGAGGTGCTTGCCTTAAATGCACTTTTCTGAATTTGTTGAGGTTGACTAGGGAGTTTACCTTTTTCTCTCTCATTTAGTGCTTCACATATTTGACCCATTTTAAGTTCTAGACTTGTGAAACGTTGGTCTGTGGTCTTTTGAAGTTATAAAAGATTTTGGGTCAACAGACCGACACTGTCTTCAAAGCTAGGCTTTTTCTCTACAGGGTAATGAGAGTGTGATTGTACTTGGGGATTTCTAGGATATGGAATATCCTTGGATATTACTCGTTGTACCCCCTTGTACGGCCCCTTTAGACCATGAAAAATTAGGGTGATTCCTCCACCCTAGGTTGTAGATCTGAGAATAAGGGTTGTTTTCTTGCTTATGATACAAAGCATTAGCCTTCTCAAATCTAGACTCATGAAATGCTTGTAGGTATGGACAACTATCCACTAGATGGTCTGAACTGTGGCATGCGACACAAGTGGCCATTTCAATTTGGTCACGGAGAGTAGGGGTAGTAGTTTTCACATTCTTCTGCAGATCTAATGCTTCTACTCTCCTAGCCAATGATGCAACATTTGCTTTTTCTTCAAAATCGGACTCGGTTCTATGGACATTAGCTACAGGGGCGGTCTTTTTAGGTTCACGAATGGAATCCCACTGCTGAGTCTTTTCAGCGACTTCGATTAAGAAGGTCCAAGACTCATCAGCACTTTTGTCAATAAATGCACCATTGCACATTGACTCAACTGTGGTTCGGGTCCTGACATCTAGGCCTTCATACAAAATTTGCACAAGTCTCCATTTTTCAAATCCATGGTGAGGGCATTGGAGCAATAATTCATTGAATCTCTCCAGGTATTTGGCTAAAGTCTCACCCTCTAATTGCACAAAACTATTCAGACTTTGACGAATTGTCGCAGTCTTATGGTTTGGGAAGAACTTTTTGAAGAATTCTTTCATAAGAGCATCCCTGGTTGCAATGGACTGTGGTTGTAGGGCATACAACCAAGACTTGGCCTTTTCTTTCAAAGAGAAAGGAAATAGTCTCAGTTTGAGGGACTCTTCCGTCATTTGATTGAAACGCAGAGTCCCACAAATTTCCTCAAATTCTCTTACATGGTGGTAGGGGTTTTCCGCATCAACCCCTCTAAACACTGACAGCATATGAATTGTACTAGCTTTTAGTTCAAATTGACCAGCATCAGCTGGCAGAATAATGCATGAGGGATGGCTTGCTCTAGTTGGGTACATGTAGTCCTTGAGACTACGGGGTTGGTTAAGTTCATCACCCATGGTTTCAAATTGGTCTGGGATGTTCTCTTCAGAAGTGGGAATCTCAATAATATCTTCTGGGCTAATTCTAACTAGTCGGTTTGTTTGGTCACGAAAGGTAACAATCATAGCCTAGCATGCATACTAGTTATCATGTTATAGCAATCAGAAAAACAAGCAGCTCTCAATACAGAGGTACAAAGCCTGTGAGAGTCCAAAGCTAGTTCTCGGACTCATGCACACAGATTCACAATGTAGTACTGCTCATCCAAGATGCAAAGGCAAGAATTAACAACATGTATCAAAACCAAGCCACAAATGATTTAGAGAATTAACAACAACAGCACAGCTAGCACATCTCAGAGGGTTGTGTATGTAGAACCAATATGTTTCAGATAGTTCACAAAATTCAACAGGTTTAGCAGGAAAACATGTTACTCATGCATCACTGAATCAAGTTCTTCTGAGACCAAGATATTCACAGCAAGATAACTTCAGCGAGAAAATGTGTAATTCAGATATCAAAGTATTAGGCACACAAATGTTATATGCTGCAGAATTAAAAGAAATGCTCAGTAGGGTTTCCAATGTATCAGTCAAACACGGTGTTTATGTGAAAAGCAATTTCAGCAGGTGATACTGTTACCCAGATGTTATAGAAACAAAAGATGACAAGGCTACTAGATCAACAAATAGTCATGACATGCCAAACACATAAACAACAATAGTAGAAGGGAGTTGAAGAACAAACAACCGGCGCAAAACCGGGTTTAGGCAATTCCACAATTTGTCCTGCTGCTCCTCTTTTTTTCTTGGTGTGTTTTAGCTTCACAAGTACCTGTTTGCTCAAAAGAGAATTTCAGTTCCCATAATTATGCAAATAGCGTACTGAAGCAATGAAAGCAGTCTTCTTATCACTAACAGTTCATAACCTAGACTGTCATATCAAGATTATCACCGTAATAACACAGAAGAAGTAACTGGATGCTTATGCAAAATGCTGGGATGGAATTTATATAGGGTGATAGTGAACTACTATACACAGCTACAGATGATGATGCTAAGTAAACTAAGCAATATAAAGACTAACAAAATGCAGACTGAGATGGGAAATCTGAAATTAAAAGTCACTACCAATATACAGGGCTAAGATGTGAACGAATGGACTGATGTATAAAGACCGAAACTTACAAGTTACAGTAATACAATAATCTGAAAGTTACAGGTGTTGATTATAACTACGTTACACTAACAATGACAGAAAAAGAAATTACAGCCGCTTATATACAAAATAGAGCTGAAAATCAGTAAAGAAAAGATAGAAACTTCAGCTACACCGCTACCGAGTCCCCGGCAGCGGCGCCAAAAACTTGGTAGGACTTGAAAGAATCCTACGACTATGTCTAACTGCAAGTGCACAATGTCTATTGGAGACAGAGCAAATACAGGTCGATCCCACAGAGACAAGGTGAGTGTAGAGTCAATTCCAAAGCTTTAGTAGTTTGGACAAAGCATTTCGGGGAATTATGGAAACTGAATTTGGAATATATTGCATATCTTGAGAATATTTTCGATTTTGGAAATTCCTTGGTTCCAAACTTCCTTTGTTTATAAATATCAAAGTTTGCATTTCGAGCAAACTAATCCTCAGAGCCAGCAAAACTACCTAGTTGTGTTATTCACGGTGGAGCGCCTATTCGGAGAGGAAAGTAACCTAATTAGGTGAAATCTCTTCTGACAGCTCGGTTTATAGACTTTTTGGGATTGAGAAGCTCTATTAGTACCATTGGTGGGAAACTAGATAATTGCGGTTTATTATTAGTTTTCGATTGATTTGATTGACTAACGGTTGTTGAACTTTGATTGCACCTAGTTTGTTTATGCTTGAGAATCTTCTCTTCTGATATAAGATTCACTCAAACTAGATCAAAGTTTTGACGGGGATCTGTAGACTGTTTGTAGATCTAAAGATGTCTTGTGATAATCCATTGTTAACAGACTCCGTTCTGTGCGTGATTGATCACAAGAGATTCAAGTTGATTGTGTGAAAGTGTTTATTGAAGATCTAAAAAGATTTGAAGACAAAGAAGATTTTTGATTTGGGTTCATAATCTTTAGTGTGCACAATACTTGTTTCGTTAAAGAGGATCCAACTATAATCGGTTTATCCTTGTGATAGATTGGATTGATTAGTTGAGTAGATCAAAATCAATACAATTCTTTGTGTATCAAAGTATTGATTGCAAAATCTTGACAATTACTTTGGATAGATCTAAGGACCTGAAAAAGGAGTTTATTGGGATAAACGGAAGAGCCTTTTGTCGAACTCACATCACTTAGTTGAAAAGAGTTCTTACCAAACAGTTGTTGTTCCTTTACTTTTTGGAATAGAACCAAAGGAATTGTTCCAAGTACGTGACTTATTACAAGTTGGGCGTGGGAATACGAGACGGAACTAGGTGAACTATAGGTTTAGTTGCTTGGTCTCAACTATACGAAGTTGGTTTGATTTTGTATAGCGGATTAATACTTGAGAGTATTCCATTGGACAAGGTCCGGGGTTTTTTGCATTTGCGGTTTCCTCGTTAACAAAATCTTGTTGTGCCATTTACTTTATATTTCAATTATAATTTTTGTATTATAATTAAAGTAAATTGCACTCTGTACGTTAACAGGGCACTTGATATCAATCTTATTAGTTTAGGTCATTATCGTACCTTTATCAAGTGAACACTTTGTTGTTGTGTTGTCTCGATTTACATCCATAAATGATCACACAAAGTGTATTGGATTTCCCCTTGTTGCGATATAATTATTCACGTGTTAGGCGGTCCAGGACTAACCCTATTTCAAGTGGACATTTGTGTTGAAATATTCCTTGAGTGATTTTTGCTCCAAGAGGTTTATACACAGTGGGTCTTGTATACGTTGTGATCACAAGCTTAAGAATGTGGTGTATTTGGGTACCCTCGTCTTTTCAATTGGTATTAGAGCAGGCAAACATGAAAAGATCTAACAATCTATGTTTGGTGCGATCCAACCTATAAGAATGAACTCGAGTTCTCATGAATGGAAGCTTCAATTAACGCATCCTCCAAGATTTGTGGAACAAACTATCTATGGTGGAAATGCTGAGATCTTTTCTTCAAGCACGAGACTTTAATACATGGTTATTAGTCGTCGATGGTTATATTAAATCAAAGATAGAATATTTGAAGCGAGTTTAAAAACGCTTAGTAGATTTTTCAAGCGAAGAAAAGGCTCTTGCAAAGCAGAATTGAGATGGTTTGAATGCTATAATACATGTTGTAAAGCCGTGATCTACAACATCATGTATCAACATGTCAAACTTGAAAGAAGCTTGGTATAATCTTCGATCGTATTGAAGGAAACACCGAGAGAAAAAGCTAGACTTCAAACTCTTACGTCCGATTGGGAAAACCTTGAATGGATGACAATGACACTTTTGAAGAGTTTTCATCTTAAACTCAAGTGAGATAATTAGTGCCTCTTTCTCTCTTGGAAATACTATCTCGAAAAAGATATAGTATGCAAAATTCTCGGATAAATGCCACCAAGATACGATTCTAAGAAGCATGCAATCATAGAAGTAAATGATCTCTCAACTCTCTCACGAAGCACACTCGTTGAAAAGTTAAATATCTTTGATCATGAATCACAATCTATTCAAAGTAAAGGAATCACTTTTAAAGATGCAAAAATTCCGAAAGCTCCAATGGAGAGGAATAGACATATGGATGATTCATATGAATAGATTGCAGAAAATTCTGATGATGAAATTGAACAATCATTATCATTGATTACTAGACAGTTTCGAGATCTCTTAAAAAAACGAAATAAGAGATTCATAAAGGATACTCACCGATCTTCTCACCCACATGATCGAGTTCCTGTCAAAAAGGATCACGAAGAAGATGATGAATATCGGTAGCGAGTGCTTTAAGTGTAAGGGTTTGTATTTCTATGTATGATTATGGGATGTTTGATTTCGGTTTTCATGACCTTAATATTCGATCTCATATGTTGAGAACCCTCATGGTTTGGATGAATTTTTGGTTTAGCAGGATTAAGTTCTAGCCCATGTTGGTAGGCTTTATCAAAGGATCATGAGGGGTTCTGATTGAAACAATATGTGAAAAAGTCAAAGTATGTTGAATCGTTTGGTTTAGCATAAAAGCATATGTGTTTCGGGGTTTTCAACTTTTGCTTGCAATAGTTAAAAGCAGGTTTTCAACCTTTCTCTAGTAAAGGTTGGTTGTTGTTATTCTTTTGTTTTGCATAAGGATGACAACATAATGATATTTCGGTATCAATTCTCCCTGGAAGAAGATGCAATCATATTGGAGAAAAGGATGCGAAATTTGAGGTAACGACTTTGTTAGTTAATCGTTTTCCTATTTAAGAAAAGCCTGAGTTTATTGCGTATATTTATTGTTTTTGCTTAACAAAATTTCGGTACAATTGATGTTTTATTCCATTATTTGTGTATGGATGTTTGTGTGATTCAATTGTTTCCGGTTAAGAAAAACTATTGTTATCTTGCTTTATTGTTTGGTATCAATCGCTTATGCTTACAAAATTTCGGTGCAATTGCGGTGCTTTAATGTCTATGTTGTTTCAACTGCTTCCGGTTGAGGTAAATAATTATGCAAGTTGATTTATTTGGTTTGTATGAATTATTTATGGATTAACGAAAGAAAAGGTTTTCGGGATGAATTGTTTATTCCAATTCGATTCCGGATAAGAGAAACTAAGTTAATTTTGATCTTAGTTAGACTTATCAAAGTGGAGGTTTCGGTTATTCAAGTCTAATCGAATGCCTTAACAAGAAATGCTAGTTAACTAACCTAGTACTTGTCTTGTTTAAAATTGAAAGGTCTAAGTTATATGGATAATTAGAACCTTGTGAGAAAAATAGAGTTATCTTTATTTTGGTCTTATCGAACAAGCGATTGTATTTGTACAATCGGTTTTGCAAAGGAACTAAGTTGCTTAGTCGATTTTTGGTTTGCTAAACTATTAGGGAAAATTGCTTCGGGCAATTGTTTCCTTGATAACATATAAAAAAAATTACTTTGTAGTTTCGGTTTTGATATTGGTTATCAAAAATGGTGTGTGGAACCCTCGTGCTTAACTTTATAGGTTTGCAAGTCTTGTGAGATTTGTAAGATCCTTTTCGGTTTGTCCTTTATTTGCTCGTACCTTTGTCATTTTGTGACAAAAAGGGGGAGATATATATGGAGTAAACAAGTGATACTGGTATTGATTTATATTGATTGGTATCACCAAGGGAAAGGACATTGGAGCTTAAACGTTTATCTAACGAAAGAGTAAAGCATAGACTAAGGGGGAGTAGCATATCATATGATACTTGTAGTTATATGGACTACAAAGGAATAACAAAGACGTGCGGATTGATAAAATCTACCTATCTTACCTTTAGGGGAAGTATTAGCTTTGTTATTATAATGTCAACAACGACATTTATGGATTGAATGTATACAGCTTATTGTGTTGTTGAATTCGAGAATCAAGTGTATGTGTAATGAATTCTTGTAATTTGTTTATTCATATGATGTAAGAGTTTTGTGACTAAAATTGATAAAAGGGGAGATTGTTAGAGCATAGCTCGATTGAACCCACCAAGCGTTGGTATGTCAAGTTTGGTTGTCATATTTTAGTGAGCCAAAACTCATATAAAGAGTCGCTTGATTATGTACTAGAGTCAACTTCGTATAGGTTAACTTGAAAGTATTAGGATATGAGACATTACAAGTATTGCGAAGACTTGAAGAAGTGAAGAAGTAAGGAGCTACAACGACAACATCATCCTTCCACTTGAGGTTAGTGATATTTGACTTGAACTGTTTCATTCCCTAACGTATCTTTCAAGTCATGCATATTTAAAACATAACTGCGAAGCATGAATGATTATACTCTAGTTAGACATAGTATTAAGGAATACAATACGAGGTTTGTTGTTTAACCGTTAAATTTTGTATATAAGACATCGACATAATCGTTTGAATGCTATTGTGATTATGTATGGATATAAGGTGAAGATTTCATCCTAGGAAACAATGTTTTACATTCGTTTAAAGGAAGTAAATTCATAAACTTGTTTTGTGAATCGAAAGGGAAATCGCTAGGCTTATTGGTATTGTTATTCATTGCATATCTTTTGAACTACCAATATGTGTGATTAGTATAACCGCTCATGACTTGTTTATGTTCTTGGTAAAACTATTTACAAAGGCCTGACTTTTGTATTGGTAAGACTTATATTAGTGAAACCGATCTTAAGTAATCACCTGATATGGTATGATCGATTTGTTGTAATTGGTATGACCAACTCTAGGCAAAGGGGAACCGATCCTAGTAAGAGGTGCAGCCGATCACAAAAGGGAATCGATCCTTGTATGAGGTGCAACAAGTTTCTAGATATTGGGAATCGATCCTATGAACATGTAAAACACGTTTTTAGACATTGGAAACCGATCCTATGGACATGTGCAACACATACAAGTTAGATACCATATATATGTGGGAACCGATCCTAGTACCTAGTCAACCGAATTTTTGGAAAGCTAGTGTGACTAAATCCAGTACTCACATGGAGGTAGAACGGAAACTTGTTTTGGTAGAACCGTGAAACCCATGATTGGTGATTGAGTGTTCTTGATCAATCACATAGTTCTTGAAAGTCAGATGAACCAATTCTAAACTTGTTTGGAAGTTTGGCAAATCGGTTTCAAGATTGTAAGTATGAAAGAGGACTTACAAAGTAAAGATGTCGACATACTTTGAACATGTGCAGTAACGCTTATCTTTTATTGTTCAAAGATATTCCCTAATCACTAAAGGAAAAAATCCCGGATCGAAAAATAAATTGAGAATCTTTTAATTAAGGTTTTTAATTTTATTTTTGGAAAATAAAAATTATTAATGTGCATTTACTAGTTGGAGATTTTCTAAGAGATTTTCGGTCAATGTTTGGACAAAGCATTTCCAGGAATTATGGAAACCGAATTTGGAATATATTGCATATCTTGAGAATATTTTTGGTTTTGGAAATTCCTTGGTGTCCAAACTTCCTTTGTCTATGAATATCAAAGTTTGCATTTCGATCAAACTAATCCTCAGAGCCAGCATAACTACCTAGTTATGTTGTTACTGGTGGAGGTGCCTATTCGAAAAGGAAAGTAACCTAATTAGGCGAAATCTCTTACGGCTGCTCGGTTTAAAGACTTCTTTTGGATTGAGAAGCTCTATTAGTACCGTTGGTGGGAAACTAGATAATTGCGATTTATTATTAGTTTTCGATTGATTTGATTGACTAACTATTGTTGAACTTTGATTGCACCTAGTTTGTTTATACTTGAGAATCTTCTCTTCTGATATAAGATTCACTCAAACTAGATCAAAGTTTTGACGGGGATCTTTAGACTGTTTGTAGATCTAAAGATGTCTTGTGATAATCCATTGTTAATGAGACTCGTTTATGCGTGATTGATCACAAGAGATTCAAGTTAATTAAATGCATGTGTTTATTGAAGATCTAAGAAGATTTGAAGACAAAGAAGATTTCGATTTGGGTTCATAATCTTTGGTGTGCACAATACTTGTTTAGTTAAAGAGGATCCAACTATAATCGGTTTATCCTTGTGATAGATTGGATTGATTAGTTGAGTAGATCAGCATCAATACAATTCTTTGTGATTCAAAGTATTGATTGCAAAATCTTGACAATTACTTTGGTAGTTGTTATTGGATAGATCTAAGGACCTGAAAAAGGAGTTTATTGGGATAAACGGAAGAGCCTTTTGTCGAACTCACATCACTTAGTTGAAAAGAGTTGTTACCAAACAGATTAATTGTTCCTTTACTGTTTGGAATACGAACCAAAGGAATTGTTCCAAGTACGTGACTTATTACAAGTTGGAGGCGTGGGAATACAAACCTAACTAGGTGAACTATAGGTTTAGTTGCTTGGTCTCAACTATACGAAGTTGGTTTGATTTTGTATAGCGGCTTAATCCTGAGAGTATTCAATTTTGGACAACGTCCCAGAGTTTTTCTGCATTTGCGGTTTCCTCGTTAACAAAATCTTTGGTGCCATTTACTTTATATTTCCGCATTATAATTGTTTTATTATAATTAAAGTAATTGCACGTTAACAGGGCACTTGATATCAATCATATTGGTTTCGGTCATTATCGTACCTTTATCAAGTGAACACTTTGTTGTTGTATTATCTCGATTCACATCCATAGACGATCACACAAAGTGTATTGGATTTCTCCACTTGTCTGATATAATTATTCATGTGTTAGGCCAGTCCGGACTAACCCTATTTCAAGTGGACACTATGTTGAAATATTCCTTGAGTGATTGTTGCTCCAAGAGGTTTATACACAGTGGGTCTTGTATAGGTTGTGATCAAAAGTTTAAGATTGTGGTGTATTTGGGTACCCTCGTCTTTTCAGAGTCCCTTGTGAGTTTATTAAACCTTCCAGAGGATTAAGACAAGGATACCCTCTCTCTCCTTACCTTTTTATCCAATGTATGAAAGCCCTCTCTAGAACTCTTTTGAATGCTGAAAACAAAGGAAAAATTCATGGTATAAAAATAGTTAAAAAAGCTCCTTCTGTGAGCCACCTCTTATTTGTTGATGATTGCATCATCATTTGCAAATCTCAAAAAGAGGAGGCACAAAACATTCTTCAAATATTTGAATCTTTCAGTCTATGCTCTGTGCAAATGATAAATCTTGATAAATCTGGGATTTTCTTTAGCAAAAATACTTCCCAAGATTTGATCAAAGAGGTTATTGAGCTAATGGGAATAAAACCAATCCCTATAACTGACAAATACTTGGGATCCCCATTATTCATTAACAAATCCAAAGTTAAATCTTTTTATCCCATTATTGTAAACTTGAAGGGAAGATTAGCTGGTTGGAAGTAAAACCATCGACCCAGCTGGGAAGATGATTATGATAAAACATGTAACATCCACTCTAGCTAACTATCAAATGGGCACCTTCAAAATCCCAAAAGCTACTATAGGGGAAATGAACAAAATCCAGAGGGATTTTTTCTGGGGAAAAGAAGAAGGAAAAAGTAAAGGCATTTACCCCAAAGCTTGGATAGCTGTCTGCAATGACAAAGAGGAAGGAGGTTTAGGCTTCATGAATCTTGAAAAATTCAATGATGCTATGATATCAAACATTGGTTGGAGAATGTTGAAACAACCTGATACTTTAGGAGCTCAAGTGATGCATGCAAAATACTTCCCTGAGAAAGACATAATGCATATGTCTACAAAACCTAAACCCACAGATTCATGGGTCTGGAAGGGCATTCTCTCAGGAATTGAGAATATACAAAAAATAGGAAGATGGAAAGTGGGTAAAGGTGACAAGATATATATCTGGTCAGATATCTGGTTTCAAAATCAAACTGCACCTATGATGAAACCTCCTCATTGTCCTGATAATATCCAAAGAGTAAGTGACTTACTATTAAACAACGTTCACTGGAATGAGGATCTCATTACTGAGCTTTTCAGTATGGAAATTGCAAGACAGATCATAAATACAAAAATACATAGGAATCAGGAAGATAAAGTTATCTGCCCCCTAACCAGAGATGGAAACTTCACAGTCAATACCTTATACAAGGAATTGACAACAAATAGAAATACTCACGTTGGAGATAAAAAAAACAAACTAGAATGCCATATGGAAGATGAACACTAGTCCTTCAATAAGGCTATTTCTATGGAAAGTTACTCACAACATCCTCCCAACTGGATCCAAAGTAGGAAAACACATCAGCTACATTGAAGATATTTGCAAAATCTGCAACTGCCAATGGGAAACTTTAACTCATCTTTTCATGCACCGTCCTTTTATCATAGATGTCTGGTTAGAACTAAAATTAGATCCTAGAACTGTCTATGAAGGATATAATGATTTTCATCTCTGGTTAACTCATCTATTAGCAAGGAATAGGCATCAGAACAACAATAATGAATGGACTGAATTCTGCATAATTGTTCTCTGGCATGTGTGGAAAGAAAGATGTAATGTCCATTTCAATAACTCTAATATCACTGCTAAGAATGTAGCAACTCAAATTAGTCATTACATGCATATCAGGCAAGCAGCTAAGGCCAAGGAAAAAAAATAATTTCATGCATATAGGTTATAATAAATAGGCAGCTGAAACCAAAATCATTGAATTTAGGATTTAATGGATTCCACCTCCTGTATTTACTCAAAAAATGAATGTGGCGGTTTATTTCAATATCTCTCTAAATGTCTATGGAGTAGGCTTAACTTTACATGATTTTACAGGGGAGTTCACAGGGTCCAGGGGCATTGGGCACCTGCAAAGAAGTGAACTAGAGACACAACAGATAGCTGCTCAGGAGGCATTTCAATGGGCAACAACATTAGGAAGAAAGATAGAGATTGAATCGGACTTTTGCAACCTGATAAAGTTGACGCAAAAACTTCATGCTGAGCAGATACACATGAGATTCCATCTCAAAACCAAAGCAACTACTTATTTTGAAATAGCTGTTTGGAGTATCATAACCTCCAACCAAAACTATTTAGCTTTAAATTCGCAAAACTCATTTCTAGATGTAATATTAACAAACGATGGGGAGGACATGAGACCAAAAATCTAGTACAGCAAATCTCAGGAAATTTTACTGAAAACTCTATGTATGGAGATAGAGAAGCACAAACTCATACCATTGAAGCTCAAAACTCAATGTATGAGCAACATGGTCACCAAAATTCAATGTAGAAGCTCTCACTAGCTTCAATTGTTTGGTTTTTCTTATTAAAAAAAAAAGTTGTGTCGAATTGATAACATTATCGAGCACGTTGGAGTACACTCAGGACATAAAATAAACAAGCCATAACACACTAGGTGTGCAAGTTGCGACTTTAAGTCATGTTCTACTTACTGTGATACCGCTGAATCTAGTAGTGTAAAATAATAAGTTAAAGGTTCGGATATACAACTGCATTTCCAATATAAGACAAACTTTCCCTTGGTGGATCGTTTTTATTGGTTCGTCTAGTAATCTAACTTTTCTAACTAGACGAACATGGATTTTATCCGAAATATAAACAAGGTTTGGGTGAAAATAATATATCAGATAATTAGCCGAACCTAAAGGTTTTCTTCATTAAGTTGGGTTCGACTGAAAACATAATATTTCAATATCAGCCGGACTGTTTTTCTGAAACATCAAAAAAAAAAGGATTCGAATATGTGGATCTGGAGCTAAATCTCTTGTGCAACATTTCATGCGACTCACTTATACTAATCGCCGACGAAAAAAATAAATCAAAACGGTTTGATGATGATTAAATTAGGTTTGGAATGAAAATGATTTTGGATTTTGATAAGTTTAGGTTTATGTTTTAAATATAGGTGAAGGGTATTTAAGTACTTTAAAATAACTAAGGGTAACTTAGTAATCTACCCATTGCTATATGACCCCTTATAAACCCGTCCTAAATAGGAAAATACTTTTGTATGCCTCAAAATTTGAGTATGCCTCAAGAAATCTTTTCATTAATGAAAATTCTAGGTTGCAATGAGTTTAAGATCGAAACTAAGTAACAAGAACATATCGTACAAGTACAATGCCGAGAAATCCGACAAGATAAAGAGAAGGATTATCGGAGTAAGACAAATACAAGTATGAATAAGGTTCGATTAAATCGGGGGAAAAAGGTTTTTTTCGGAATTAAAATCCAAAAATTTAGTTTGTTTTTCTTCATTAGAAAGATATGCTCCCAAAATAGGAGTGATTTGCTCAAATCTCTTGAAACTAGTGATGAAGCTTCCTTCGTCAAAGAAATCACCGATGGAAATGAAAATTTCATCGTTGAAGAGCATCACTATATATCTTAGATCCAAACCCAATAACCAATAACAACCATTAAAGCGAAGATAAACATCAAAAGAGTAAATAAAACAACCATAATGGTGAAGAAAAGTAGAAAACATACTAAAAACTAGCTAAAAATACTACCAACCTAAAAAAAACAAGAAGTAGTGGAAAAATCTCCTCAGATATGGTCCATGGGATTGTTGTTAATAGTTTTGTTGAAGAAGAAGGAGGAGTGAGAGACAGGAGAGATGGAAAAGAGAGACATGTTTCATTTCTCCACTAGTAGTATACATTTTAAGCCCAAGTTAGAATTACATGAGTTTCTCCTTGTCCTAAAAAGAACCCCAAGTCCAATACTACCTTCCATAAAGTAAATTTAAAAAAATAAATAAATAAATAAATAAATAAATAAAACTTATCTTCTACTCTCTCTTCCCCTCTTTGCTTCTATCATGAAATAAAACAAACTAAATCGTCTCTTCTACCATGAATTCAAATATTGAGCCGATAAAAGAGGTGTAGAGCTAGAATCAAACTAAATCGCTGCTACACTGAAATCCTATCTTCCAGGTGCTGGTTTTATGGTTCATTTGCAATGCCCATGCTTCTGTAAATGTGATTGTTAAAGCATTGCTCGGTCGAACTCACAAGTGTTGCTATATGAAGCTTGTTGTCAAATTTAGTTGCCAACACTATATCTTGATGTCTAGTCTACAATTAGTTAAGTCTCGGTCTAGGATAGTGGAGTTGAGAAACGAGCCAAACATCATTTGCGTTCTACCGTTCGAAGGCAAAGATCAACCGAAGCTTTTGGAGAACTTCATCGACAAAAGGTAAGTGAAGACTGAACCTCCTATTTCTCAAGTTATATTCACCTTTCTATGCTTGGGACGATTGTTACTAGCTTGCATAAACAAGAATTTTGAGTCGAGAACTAATTATTACTTTACAAATTTCTCGAAATATAATGACTAAGCTTAATGAACATTTGTTCATACTTGATCAAATTCGGTGAAGAACAATTTATTGTTCGGAACCAAATCATGATTCAAGTTTATCATTCGAAAATATCTTGGAACAGTGATATGTGTCATTGATGTTGTTCAGGAATATTTCGAATTGATTTAGAGAAATATAGAACTACTATATTCGGAATATAAGACAATTTTATCAGTATTACAAAGTGAGAAAACTGTTATATGTCTGAATCCGTATTACATGTATTCGTACACATAGAGGAGTAGTTATATGTCGACTTTCAGATTTGTGTGATTTGCATACTTGTACGTACATCATAGGAAAATCTGTTTGTTTCGTGGTCCAAATATATAGATATGTGTATTCATATACAAACCATTGTGGAACCGTGGTAAGGGAACCAAGTTAAAATAATCAAACCGGTATGCGAGTCAAAATAGTTTTATGTTTTAAAACCAGTTTAGTACCCAAACCGGTACGCAAGTTGAATGTTCTGTGAACTCCATAACCGGAAAAGGTATTAAGTTTGCAAACCGGTACGTGAACTAAAAAGTTATGTAGACTCCGTAGCTTTGCGTTAGTTCAAAGTTTGCAAACCAGTACGTGAACTGAAAAGTTCTGTTAGATCCGGAACTTGGTAATTACATAAGTTTGCAAACCGGTTTATGAACTGAAAAGTTTTATAAACTCCGGAACTTGGTAATTGCATATAAGTTTGCAAACCGGTCCTCGTACTATGACTCAGCTGATTCACGAACGATTCAAGTAATTGTACTTTGTACATTTACAAACTATGTCGATCATGATTCAATTGCAATTAAATTATTCCTATGAAGTAATTTGCATTTGATCATTTCTTTAATTAACACTAGACTCGTTTGATCACATGATTGTGACTCAAGATTAATGTCTTAGTGAATATAAAAATGAGTGTTAAGCTTTTAAGTTCAAATCCGCTAGTTTCGGCTAACCATATAGTCTTTATACATGGTTCGGTTATGGTTTACCAAACCATAGTGTATATCTTGTATATGTGATTAAGATTCAAAGCTTTCATCTAATGGTGGATATTGTTTGCTTGGTTCCAAATCTATCTTAGCTTAAACCTGAAACAACATAGGCTTTGAAGTCTATATAAGGGAACTCTTGGCAACTAGGATCTTTGAATCCTGACACTACATTTTGGTGTGTCCTAGTTGTATCTAGAGTTGTCCTCTCTAGAAAACCTTTTAGGGTTTCGTGATTACAAAGACTTAGTTGGGATTCGTGAAGCTAGGTCCCGTTATATTTTATCTTGATAACTTGAGTATCCTGATCTTGATTGTTTGTAGAGCCTTGCTCCATCAATCAAGATAGTTATTGATCAACAGAGTCTCTTCGTCTTATACTTTGTTGATTTCACAAGTTTTATACTTGTGGGATGAATAATAATATATGCTTCACTTCATGTTGCATAAGTCTGGATTTTGAGGATCGCCAGACTTTTCTCTAAGTTGTTATCTATGTCCATCACCAGGATCCATCGTTTGATCTGATCATCCATTTAGATCGTATATCAGGAAATCAAATATAGGCTTAATCTATGAGAGGCATATTTGGTTTAAAGTCTTCAATTAAGTTGAAGCAACTCTTAGTCGTGGGTGAGAACGTCTAAGGGAATCAATTGCGTAGAGACTTGCTGGGATTCAAAAGACGTAAGGAGCCCGGCGGTACCTGAATCAGTGGGAGACTGAGTTCGGGCTCAACTACATTCCAGACCGAAGTTAATTGGTAGTAGGCTAGTGTCTTTAGCGGTTTAATACAATTTGGTGTTCAATCTGGACTAGGCCCCGGGGGTTTTCTGCATTTGCGGTTTCCTCGTTAACAAAACTTCTGGTGTCTGTGTTATTTCCTTTTCCGCATTATATTGTTTATCTTTATAATTGAAATATCACAGGTTGTGCGTTGATCAATCACAATAGCTAGGTCCAACCTTGTTAGTTGGAAAAGACTTGATTGATCATTGGACATTGGTATTTGGTATCATCCAAGAACTCTTCTTGTAGTTAGGTTCACGGATTCAATTATGTAAATGTTCTAACAAAAAGAGAGAGAGATATAACTCTAGGCACTTTCCTTGATTGAGTTTTTACTTTTGGAGTTGTGTTGAGTTTGTCCATACATATTGCCTAAGAAAAAGTTGGTGGTGTATCTTGGTACCCCCAGTGTTTTCAGTGATATCTTAGGAACTTTGGTTGCTTGTTAAAGTTGGGAAAATACATCTTCTATCGTTTTTTTCTTTTCTTTTTTTGTTTTGTTGTTGTTATTTTTTTTTTCTTTAATATTATAAATTATACTTCCTCCAATTCTGGAAAAGAGTTATTATTGTTTTTTTTTTAAATTTGGCTTATATTTAGGCTAAAATGAAAAATTGTTGGTACCTTTTTTTTTTTCTAGAAACAAAGATATTATCTTTTAGTGATTTGATTTCTCTTCTTCTTTTTCCAGGTATGAATAAGTTTATAGTCAGGACCAAGAGAAATAGAACACCAGAATTGTTTTCATCTATTATTGCTCCTGGGCCACAAGTACCTTCATGTTCTATTACTCTTGGCTCACAACTTCAAGTACCTTTATCTTCTAATATTCATGATCATCAGTTACCTTCTACCCCTGCTCATACTCCACAAGTTACTTCCACTGCGTAAATGAGTTCTCGGTGTGGAATCTTCAAACAAAATCGTTTTATATATACATATTGTTGTCATCAAACACTATTAGCGTTGTCATACAATTTTTCATGTGAAATGAAAAAATAAATTGTTATTATTTTTGTGATGTGTTTTTTCTTTTACCTACCCTATCTTCTTCATTAAGCTTGGTTCGGCTGAAAACGTGATATTTCAATATCAACCGAACTTTTCTTCTGAAACATAAAAAACAAAAAACAAAGATCTAGGTTCCGGTATGTGGATCTGGAGCTAAATCCCTAACGCAACACTTCATACGAGTCATTTATACTTGTGGTTTTAATCAACGAGCAAATATTTATGAATTAACAACTAATCGCCGACGAAAAATAAAGTCCAAACGGTTTGACAATGATTAAATTAGGTTAGGAATGAAAATGATTTTGGATTTTGATTAGTTTAGATTTATGTTTGAAGAGTATCTAAATAATTTAAAATGATTAAAGGTAACTTTGTAATCTACCCATTGCTATTAGTATCCATTGTGTGGCATATATCCGCGGAACAGATTTCATAATCTACAAGACAAGGTATGAAACCAAAAAAGGTTTCACTATATGTGAATATGAACAACAACAAAAAATTGAAAAACATTATACATGACAAAGTAAGAAACCGAAAAAGGTTTCACTAAACGTGAATATCAACAACAACCAAAAATTAGAAAACAGTGTGATATGTAACAATAAGAAGGCTTCATTCCAATAAATCGTAGCTTTCATAAAAACAACAACAAATTCACAAAAATCATATTAACATAAATGTAGGTTTCATCGTCAAAGGTAAATTGCAAATTCACAAGACAAATCAAAAATCAATACAAAAAAAGAAAATTGAATACTTGAAAATTCAATTGAGCTGATGAATGATCCAAATACTACAAATAGCTTAATCCGAAGATGATCAATACGGAGGATTGTTCGACTGGATTCTTCAACTCGATGCAATTTAAATCGATAAATCAAGTTGAGATATAATTTCAACTAAACTGTTGAACCGGATCTCGGATAAACTGAGACTGTAGCTTCTCTTCTTTTCTCTTCTTCAATTGAATTGGAAGGAAATACCGGATCTCAGAATTTATTCAATCAATTTGGACCTAAAATTGGTTGAACCTAAAATTACTCTCTAAATGATGAAATCGGCAGGAGAAGATCTCGAATCTTTGCGTGTTTGAATTGAAACCCTAAAAACTAAGAAAAACATGAAAATAGAAGATCTCGAATTTTCTCTGATACTGATTCCTTTGGAGAAGATCTCGTCTTCTCTCTCTAAATGTTGCTTCCGCCAAAGTTTTCTTTTAGAACGCGTATAATATATACATAAGGTCAATTACGGAATTTACAAAATTACTAAAAACTAAATTTACACATTATAAAATGAAATGAGGTTTTTGTGCCATTTTTTTTGTCAAATGTGTTGTAAAATAGAAAATAGAGAAGGAGACACAAAAATAGAGGGGAAGAAGAAGGGAGAAATCTTATTCATTAGTGTATGGAATACAAAGTTTAAGCTTCTATTTATATAGATAGAAGACTTGGTGCCAAAGATGTGTAAACCCTAATCTTAGACACAAAGGGCATCTAGTAAATAAACTTGGTTTATAACACTCCCCCTGATGACCACTGTGGCTAAGTCATTACAAAAATACCAAGAAAACTCAAAAGAGAAAAACCTGAAATTGCATAAGCACGTAAAGACTTGAAACAGTGTTGGACATGCAAATGTTGCCTCGTTAAAACCTTGACAAGGAAAACCCAGTGGGACAAAACCTTGACGAAGGAAAAAGAGTACAACGCGATAAAGTCCAGTGAATGCACCTTAATTTGATGATGGCGCTCCCCCTGATAAATACTTCAGTCAAATCTTGGCGTGCAAATATTTGAGTCGAGACTTTCCAATCTTGAAGAACGAATTTCTTGAATGCAGAAGAGGATTGTGCTTTCATCAAGATGTCGGATAGTTGATGAAGTCTTCATTTGTGTTGCACAAGCAGTAATGCCTTCGATAATACTTTTGCGGAGTCTATATTCTTCTTCAACACATTGAGAACTTGTGTCATGGATTGCTAGCTTCCGAGATGATTTGCAGAAGTTGTTGATATAGTTTCTTCAACATAGAGCCAATATGTAGATAAAAGTAGATAAATTACCATAAGTGAACAAAACTGAATTTGTGCTTATGTGGATCGGAATGACATCCAAATTACTAAGGGCTTGTTATGTTGATTTGGCCTAACAAAATGACCTAGTTAATGGTGGGAATCCACCAAATAACATAAATTATACAACTCCCCCTTGGATGACCACCATGTTGAATAAATTGCCTCACTAAAACCTTGCCAATAAAACCCAATGGGAAAAAATATCAGGACGAAGGAAAAAAGAGAACAATATCAACATTTTGAAGAAAAAAAAATTCATCGTCTACGAGATGTTGCCTCGTTAAAACCTTATCAGAAACCACATGGGAAAAAACACGAAACGAAGGGAAAAGAGTACAACTTTTGACGATTTATGGATGCTAACTCATCTTTATGAGTATTACAGATAACAAGCATCAAAATAATAACTCCGGTCTATCTGAAAGACGAGTTTATGCTAGCATAATTCTAATTGCAGATTTAATAAAGAAAATAAAATATAACTTATGCTGCAAAATCGTGGATTTTGGTGTTTTTAAGGACTTCTCAAAAGACCTATAAAGTTGATATCATCAATCAACTAATCCAGATTTTTGGTAAATTTTTAAAAAAACACATTAAGGATTGCGAACCCTGACATAATCAAGTCAAGTGGCTTCCTGAATATAATTTGAATCCTCCAAAGAATATGTTCTCCAAGCAAATCACTTGTGTGAATGCAATACGAGTCCTTCAAGACTACCACGCAAAATGCATCATATAAGGAGAACGATATATTATTTAACCAATCCTCGGATACACTAACCTTATAACCCTCAATCGCTCTTAAAACGACTTATTTCTCTTAATACGCAATACGACTACACCAACCTTTAATTAATATGCTTGGCAATTTAAAGTGTTAAGTCTTGGATCCAAAATCACGTTAATCAAGAAATTAATCCAATTTAATTTGGAATATATGCCAACCAATCACATTGTCGATATTCCTCTGCATAGGGGTTAACAACCACAATCTTTATTATTTTAGTAGCTATTGTAATATTCGACAAAACAATTAGCTTACAACGAGCTCACACAATTCTCAAATGTATGCATATATTAAAAAATTCAAAATTTCTTGGTACAAAGACTCATAGCATTATAATCTCCTCATCATTCAAATGAGGAGATATGAATTCTAAGAATGTGAATCGTATTATGATAGTCTCGTTGGAGCACTATCGTAGCTTATATAAAAAGGCTACATGGTTGCTAAATGTGATTGAATTTGCCTTTTCAAATGGCATAAGTTTAAAGAAAACTAGATGAAATATTTTTACGCCACAGTAAATGACAACCTTTTTCAATTTGATCAAGATGGGAGAGAAAGCGATATAACTTTGAAGTTAATTAATACCAACGTTTGGTAGTGTATATTCTCCCCGATTATGACGGAAATATTTTCATCTCATATACGAAAAATAAGTTTTGTAGAGTATTATCCGATTAATTCGAGGACATATACTCATAATAATTTCTGGATTATAAACAACTCCAGATTGGATAGTAGATTCTGATTTAAAGAGCCTTAAAAGAAATTGGCCTAAAAATAAATAAAACTGTAGTCTTCTTGACATACAAAATTAACATCAACCAAGGACTTTATCGGCTACAACCAAAAACATATAAAATATGTAAATAAATCTCCATATAATTGCGTGAACTCTAAGGCCAGTGAGACAAAGATTTGGATTGTGGACACTTTATTTTCCAAAAAAAATTAAATTTTAAGATCAATTTAGTCACTACAAGGACTAAAGATATATAGGCTTACAAGCCAGGGTGCACCCTTTGATCTTATGTGTCCTTCTGTTCCAACAACAAGTGGAATAATCCGAATTTTGGAGATTATTATCACGAGGAAACAATAATTGCTCAATATCCCTAAGGAATGCAACAATTCCTTGTTTTATTGGTATTTGTAATAGTAACGATATTTTATATATCCCTTTGAGATCGATAGGGAAAAACCATACTTAATTGGCTTATTTGTTTCTTCTTGAGAAAGATAAAGAAATTATTTTCGTTGAATTTAGAAAATCCATTATTGGTTGAAGAATTCAATCCTTATTGGCAAAAATTGAGATAATATGCCAATTTAGTTTCTCTCATCTTATAAAAATGATGGAGGAAAACCAATACCGATTGGGTCTATATACGGTACACCAAAATTGCATTGACAAAAAGTTAAAGAAAAAAAAATGTCGTATTGGTCATCGCCTATGGAAAATCCATTATGTATTGAGTTTGGTTTTTAAATCACATGATCTTCATCAATTGACAAAGATACCAAATTAATTGGCCGGAGGTTTTTCAACCATGCACGTGATTGGTTACCGTAGAAGTAATTAAATTGCGGTAACACCAATTTTTGGTGATTACAGCTTCATTGAAGGAATAGAAACTGTACATAGACCATCTTTCAATGGATTTTTTTTTTCTCTCTATTAAAAGATAAGAGAAGAAAGGAAACTAACTTATTCGAAAATATTGATCACCCTTAGATCCATAAATATAGATCATATATTTTTAGGGTTGCAAACGGATTTTAATTGTACAACTTCGAGAATTACAACAATTATATTCTCATTATCATGGATGCCGGGATATGTTAAATCCATCTCAGGGGATACACTTTGGTGCATGCAAAAGGGAAGATAAAAATAAAAACATCATATCCCATTAATGATCTGGTTAAATAAATAAAACGATAATATTTTATAATGATTAAATAACAACATAAGAAACGGAGAGGAAAGAAAGTACTGTTGCACTGACGAGCCATGTCGTGCTCTCACGATCGAAAATGCTAGATGACACCCACTCCCTTCCACAGTTCCACCACTTTCTTCCCCCACCTATGTGGCATGGATGTATTGGCCAAAGCTAATAATAATGGGATCCCCTGCTCTTCCATAGGGATCAAAGTTGATGAAATCAAGGGTGAGGATAGTGCCACCTAGTGGTGGAAGAGAGTGGGGGAAGGGAGTGGAGGAAGTGTAGCGACCGACGATACTGTGAGATTGGAGTCAGTAGTGGTTACAAAAAATAAAAAGGTTAGAAGTATGATATGAACCAAATCTCATATGAACCAAATCTCATATATATATATATATATTGACAAAGGTTAACAAAAAGTTCTCCATATGGTGTTCTCGGATTCTTTATGAAAAGCTCAGCCATTTGATCGATTTCTACGACTTTGAGACGATCACAACTCATGGTAAAACGTGCTGATGACGTGTTGTAAAATAGAGAAGGAGATACAAAATAAGGGAAGAAGAGGAGATTTCTATTAATATGTGTAGAATTACAATGAGTTAAGCCTCTTTTTATATAGATAGAAGACTTGTGCCCAGGATGTGTAAACTCTAATCTTAGACACAAAAGGCATCTAGTAAATAAACTTGGTTTATAACAAAATAATTTTTATTTATAAAAGATAATATGGCTGGAGATTTTGTACCCCAAATTTGTTCACCTCGGTGTTTTACTACTTGTTTTGCAATATAAATACTAATCCAAATTTGTCATACCCTTCTTCAGTCTTCATTTTTCTCACCGTTTTCAATTTCAAAATTTGAATTCTCTCTCTCTCTCTCTCTCTCTGTGTGTGTGACAGATCCTCTCAGTCTCAGCGAAGAATCTCCTCAACTTCGAATTTCTGATTATCGCCCAAGATGCCGAAAACCGATTCGTATCAATCTCCTGACAGAAGTAGCTGTATAGATTATGAAACATCTTCTGAGAATGATGAAGAAGAATCACCGAATCGTAAATCATCATCAGCAGCAGCAGGTGTTGGTTCAAGGAAAAACGATTCACCACCCAAATCTCCTGCCAGCACTATCAGTATAAACTCATCAATAGACTATGAAACTCAGAGTGACGAGGAAGAACCGGAACCATCGCCGATTCGTAAACACAAGGAAAAACAATCACCAACTCGTAAATCACCACCATCAGATCGTATTTCTCAGTATTTCTCCTCTATTCCGACACATTCATCAATTAACTCACTCAAACCTCCATATTCTTATTCTAATCGAATGACAAAAGAGGATCGAATTCAGTTCACTCGTCTCATGTTACGGCGTCAAGATATAATTAATCTCTATGCATTATCTCGTAGTAGTCTCAAACTCTGGTTAGGTAAAGCTGATAATATAGCTCATGATAATGCTGAGCTCCAATTGGTAAACGCAGATCTGAAGAATCGGTTGGTTTCTTCCATCATCGACGATTTTCGTTCTCCAATCATCAGAGATAACGGAGGTAACAGCCGAGTTGTACCGAGTCGTGAAGCTGATCCAGTTACGAGTCCAACCAGTGTAATTGGGAATATTAACCAGGGATTTGAAGAGAATTCAGTTCAATTTCAGCCGGAGAGAGCATCTCTGCCGAAGAGCATCTCCATTCCTTCTAGTGCTTATGTTAAGATGAATGCTGGTAGAAATACAACTGCTCCTCCTTTCGACAGAATCACCGGTAGACATCGTGCTGATGCTACACGATTGTTTCCTAGATCGGTAAGAATTATCTGTTGAGTTTCTGAATTATGATGATTTTTTTCCGATTTATTGATAAATTTTGCTGTATTTATTTGGATTCACGAGAAGTTTTTTAAGTTATTTTTCTCTGCAATTTTTAAGATGAATGCTGGTACAAATACAACTGCTCCTCCTTTCAACAGAATCACCGGCAGACTTCGTCCTGATGCTACACCATTTGTTCCTAGATCGGTAAGAATTATCTGTTGATTTTCTGAATTATGGTGATTTTTTTTTTCCGATTTATTGATAAATTTTGCTGTATTTATTTGGATTCACAAGAAGTTAATCCAATTTTTTGTTGCAATATTTAGATTTGATTAGTAACTTTTTGTTGTATGAATGGAACAGCTACGAGTTCATATGCCTACTCTTTCTACTGTTGATGAGAAGAAGGTCCCAGTGGAATTGGATGCATGCGTTCAAGGAATGTACAAGACAGAGCTATGCAATAAATGGGAACAAACAGGTGGATGTCGATACGGGCACCGTTGTCAGTTTGCGCATGGAATTGGTGAACTGCGTCCTGTGCTTCGTCATCCTAGATACAAAACTGAAGTTTGCAGAGGGGTTTTAAATGGAGGCTTCTGTCCTTATGGTCATCGTTGCCATTTCCGTCATGTCCTGACTGATCAAGAAAAGCGCGCCGCCGGTATTACTCATTCTTAATTAGTTGGTCTAGCTACGTGTAAGATGTGAATAGCAAAATGGGGAGTGACGAAGCAATACGGAAAAAAACAAAAACAAAAAAACAAAAAATGGGAAAAAGCAACAGAAAGAAAATAGGAAGCTAGTACTAGAGACTAGCGAGCAGAGTACATATAAAGAGAGTAGACACGTCAGAATCATAAAGACAGAAAAACAAAAATAGAAGCACACAGAGATTAAAAAGTCATTGATAATAAGATGAGGGGGTTGTTGGCTTGTTGCACGTTGGATTTACTAAGCATTGGTTCATTTGGAAGGCAGAAGAGAAGAAATGGTGCAAGAAATAGTGGGATGATATTTTGTTATGATAATTCAGGGAATCTTTGGTATCTTGATCATCTACCACATTGTCAGTATTTTTTGGGGTTGAAACATTTCCTTGTCTGTTTTTTTTCTTTTCTTTTTGGGGATTTTGCTATTACTATTGGGATTATATGGGAAGCGGTACTTGTTGTTGAGCGTAGTCACGTTAATTGCAATGGTGGTGTCCAACTACAAAATAGCCAAAATATCCATTTTGTAACGATGAATTGTTTTGCACTAGTAAGCGATTCTTCGTTTGAAGTTTCCTCGTCATACCGGCTATTTTTATACTTTTTGCAGTATCAAAATATCCACGGAACAGCTCTGCTCTCTCATTACTTGTTCTAATGTACTTTGGTGTAACTGATGTAGTGTCATGAAATAGTTTTTATCTTCCTGGTAGTAAATGCCACAACAAGTATGTTTTTCCAATGCTGGTTTGTTGTTTCTTCTGACGAGTTACAAGATTTTGGATTGTTATAGTTTGCATATACAATAAGATATCATTTCCTAGCTTGTGGCCTAATAAAACCAACCTTGTTTACAAAATTCCAATTCGAAACAGCATACGCTGAAACTTCTCCAAACAATGTCTTCTCCCTACTCTGAATGTCCTGTCAATGAAATCAAAACAATGTATAAGTACTGATACAATTACACAAACACCAATTTCAGCAGCTCTGATTTTTTTATCAATATTTATTACAAGATAAGACCATATGCAAGCTGATACGCTACAGTTTAGCAAAGTTGTTTGCCCGTTGAACACAGAAATTAGAAGGCACTTGGTATGTTCATTTTTCTATGAGTATCTTCCTAAACATACGAGGACCATAAATCGTCTTTCCCAGTCAAAACAAGTATGTTCTGTATCTAACAAAATCATGAAAAGGTATTGTGGATTTTAGGCGGTAGAGTTCAGGATCAATGAATGATATCGTCTTAGTTCTCCATTCTGGATGGTAGTTCGCCAAACAAAATTCACAACTTTCCATTGGTTGTTTCAACGGAAATGGGTCATTTGTCCAAAAAAATTAAAACACAGTTCAAATGGACGAGTAAAAAATTTTATGGGTGAAATGGACACAAAAAAAATAGCAAGGATGAAAGCTGGATTCATCCTGGCTTTAAACTTAGAAAATAGCGAGGATGAAACTGGATGCATCCTGTGTAAATTAAAAATAAGAAAAAGTATTTGAAAATGGGCGAGGATGAAACCGGGTTACATCCTCGCCTATTTTTAAATTTTTGTCCATTTAAACGAGTATCAAAATCTAACCGTCCTTTTCACCCAGGAAATATTGATTTTGGTCTTTTTAACCAATTTTGTGTTGTTTCAAATTCAATACACGAGCAGAACTCATTTTAAAAAAAAAACTACCAATACAAGTGAAGGCATGGGATTTATTAACACTGTCAAAAATAGACCATATGCAAGCTGATACGCTACAGTTTAGCAGGGTTGTTTACCCGTTGAACACAGAAATTAGAAGGCACTTGGTATGTTCATTTTTCTATGAGTATCTTCCTAAACATACGAGGACCATAAATCGTCTTTCCCAGTCAAAACAAGTATGTTCTGTATCTAACAAAATCATGAAAAGGTATTGTGGATTTTAGACGGTAGAGTTCAGCATCAATGAATGATATCGTCTTAGTTCTCCATTCTCGATGGTAGTTCGCCAAACAAAATTCACAACTATCCATTGGTTGTTTCAAATACAATACACGAGCAGAACTCATTTTTAAAACAAAACTACCAATACAAGTGAAGGCATGGGATTTATTAACACTGTCAAAAATAGATTAACAAATGCGATTTGTAGGATTGACGGTTCTAGTGTATCTACAAATGATAATGGCGCCTTACTAAAAGCATACAGCCTCAAGGATTGGTTTTCTTTTAGTCTGCAATTGTCTCCAATCTTCCAATGTTATTTACTTAAAGTACCAAACTGACTAGGAAAAATCAAGCATAACTAAAGGACAGATGAGAGGTCTGTTTCTGTCTAGTCTCGGTCAACTGATATATGCAGCATACTGCAAAGTAAGAATAAATCAGAGAGCGTGAAAACGAAATTACCGTGGCAACCCTCAATTACAGTTATAAAGACGCTGCTATTGTCATCCTCCTCCTCTCGCTTCCACAATAGTTCAATTCCATCCATGTGACCCATCCCAACCGCTGCTACAACTTTTCCTTGAAAACTTCTAAGGTTCGTAAACATAAACTTGTCTCTATCTTCAATCATTGCCTTAAACTGTGCCATTTAAAGTAGATTTGACAATTTAGTTTTGTGGTCTCTCTTCAAGAGGAAAAAGTCCAACACAAACTACTGTATAGTATATTAGGTATATTAGTATTAGCAAGCAGAAAAGCAAAAGGAAATGACATTGATCGGTTAACGAATATAAATATACAGCAAAGGAGAAGAAACTTGTGTAATTCAACTATGTATCTCAAGGAAACTTCATGAGTGACCAGAGAAACTTACAATCTCTGGACTAAGTTCTTTCTGAAAGCTATGTATTTCCTGCACAAAGGATCTTGTAAATTTGGCTTCACCCCTTACTCCAGTACTATATGCACTCCAAAGCCAGTAAAAAGAGGATACTTTACATAATTGTTGAAGAGTAACCTGCAAATGGAGTTATAAATTTATAATTCCTGATCCAAAAAAGATTATGAGCCAAAGAGAAAAAGAAAGAAAGTAAGGATTAGTACATCCATATCTTGATCGATGTAGAAACATCTTGCTCCTACTCTAGAAGATTCTTCCATTGCAACCTGCAAAACAAAGCCAGGGTTATAATATGACAAGAATATGCGAGGCGTTCTAAGAAAACAGATTTAAGCAATAGGAAAGTTTATATGCATTTCGAAGCTTAATTGACAACTACCTTGAACTCCAGGCCTGGAAAAATACCATTTGCATGCGACCGGCGCTCCCGACAACTCTCAATGAAGATAACAAACTTCATGCACAGCCCACCTGCAGCTCTCATGGATCTGCGGAACAACATGTACAATGATGTATCATCTTCAGGTTTCCACTCCATGATCGCCATGGCACGTTCCTTGCACAGCTCAACCTGCAAATAGACATTGCGGATCTATTCCTTAAATAAATCAAAGAAGTTAAAAGATCGAGTATGTGCAGTAAGAAATAAGTACCCCTTACAAGAAGCATGTAAAATAAGTCCCCCTTAAAGTTCCTTTGCTGAAAACTTAGGATAATGTATAAGTTCAATCACTAGTTTTATTTATGCAGAAACTCTCAATTATAAAGCTAAATTGTAGAGTACTAATGATACATCACAGTCCCCACACAAAATATTTGTAGCATCATAATTCTAGGTAACAAGGGAAAGCAACTGAAGGCATGTTGAGACAATTTGAGTTATTCCTTGAATATTTGTAACTTAAGGAACAATAATCAAACCCTATCGGTAATATACAATTGAAGGATGCTAAGAAAATTCATAGGAAATGTGGGGTTTTAATGCTATTACAGTTATTTTTTATCGCCATTTTGAGTCTCTATTAAAGGGAACTTCATGCTGTGAAGATCATTCGAGGTGAGAATGGCAATTCATGCCATCTACTATGAAAGGTCAATATCAAACGAGGAAACAGTTTTGAAATTTCTGATTACAAGGATCCAAGATTCCATTAGAAATAACCCAAACAAAACCGGTGAACGTAAAGGCAAACTATTTTAAGAAGAATATTATGACATGAAATTTGCAATGAATCTAATTAAAACATAAGGAGCGTTACCTACCGCAACAACATCAGGCCTTACATAATCAATCACCTGCATTGCAAAATAACAACTGCATTATTACTAAATAACATTTGAAGGCATTAGATGACATACATGTACAAAAATATAAGTGAACCCATTCAAGAGAGTTAACCAGGTTCACAAGGGAGATCACTTTCGTCAAGATAGACCATGCAATGTCGATGATTTTATATTTTCATGAAGATACACATGAAAGAGCACAAATTACATTATGACTTAAGGTCAAAACTCATGTACATGCTAAATTACCCACAGGAAGAAAGAACCTCATTTTCTGAGAACATATAAGACTTAAAAGAGAACCACAGCTTAGTAACCTCTTCCTTCATCACTCATCAGAGACTACTTAGATGAGTGCAAATCAACACATTATCTTTCTCATTCAGTGGAAAAAAGGGGTTAAGACTAAAATTGATGATTCAAGGCTGAGAGACATGGAAATCTAAGGTGGAAATAAGAATATAGAACAGAACCAAAACAAACCCTAACCTTCAAAAAGAAAAAAAGAAGAAGCAAAATTACCTCCTTGACGGTTTCAGCACTCTGTTCAGAACCATGAACAGTTCCAATTAGATAGATTTGAGCCCCATTGCTGGAATTCTTGAGTAGAACAACTTTACCATCAGTAGGAATCCCAGGAATACCATGTTGATAATGGGTTTCATCTTGTGCAGATGAAGATGGTCGTCGTCGATGAAATATACTTCTCAAATTTGTTATGAAAACCCTAAATAGATAATTGCAAATGAAAATCATGCTTGCAATAATCTGAGATTGAAAACCCACTATTGTATGCCATCTTCTTCTTCTCCATCCTTTGATTTAAGCTTCTTTTGTGTTGTTTGTCTGTTAATCCGTTTTGGTAATGTAATGCATATGCCTTTAGTTCTGAAAGAGGAAAAAAGCAGAGGAAAATGGAAGCGGAAAGGACGAGGAAATACAGCAACAATAAGATTTCCAGGCTACTTCCGGTACTCGGTAGTGAAGTAGGAAAGGTGAGATCGGCGGGCCCACACCAAATCCCATTAGTGACAACGGGGACCCACATTAATAAATTACCGTGTTTTAGACAGTAAAAAGCAAGTGCCAAACACAAGTGACAAGTGGGAAAAAACAAAAAACAAAAAAAAATAGCAAGTAAAAAGCAAGTTAGTTTGACCCATGTGACACAATTTCAGCCCATCCTCTTGGGCCTCCTTTTACAAAGTTACCCATGAGGCAGGCTGGTAGGTTAAGACAAAGAATCTGTTCAATTAATGTAGTAGTATGTCGTTGAGAACTTAACTGTTAAGCTTCCATTAGTTTAAATGTAATAATCGATATCCAATAATATAATAATATTTAAAAAAATAGTAAGTATTTTTTACTTTATAATGTGGCCAAAGCGGAATCATCATTCATTACGCGTTTTTCTTCGTATTTGAGTTATCACTGTAATTTCATAAAAAATTTATTTCGAAATCAGAATTTAGTCCAAATATTTTTTATTTGTGAAGATATATAAGTTGTGAAAATTTGGTTAGTCGGAATGAATGAGTTAACTTTGTAAACGAAAATAACGACCGTAATGGTTTCATGCTAAAATTCAAAGAGATGCTATTTGATTTTGAAACTAGTCAGATATGTATCCAATAAATGAAGTATAAAATGATACCCAACACGAATAGTTAGGAGTCAAAATGTATAAAATTCAACTGGATGGTTTCACTCACTCGCCACCTCATAATATCTTTGTCACCACGTATTTTCTATGCGGAAAATGAGTCATTTGTCCAAAAAAATTTAAAACATGGTTCAAATGGACGAGTAAAAAATTATTATGGATGAAATAGACACAAAAAAAATAGCAAGGATGGAACTGGATGCATCCTGATGTAAATTAAAAATAAGAAAAAGAATTTGAAAATGGGTAAGATGAAACCTGGTTTACATCAAAATCTATTTTTATATTTTTGTCCATTTAAATAGTATCAAAATCTAAATGTCTTTTTCGCCCAGGAATTATTGATTTTGATCTTTTTAACTAATTTTGTGTTTTCTTTGCTGAACACTTCACCTTGTCTATGTGTCTGTCTTCTACTTGATCTGCTGACTAATGATACCCAACAACACGAATAGTTAGGAGTCAAAATCAAGTATAAATCAAGTATAAAATGATACTAAAATCCATCCGACCTACCAGATTCGAACCAGTGACCTAAGGAAGGACCTTTGCCAAAATTGTTGTTGGTAAAATTCAACTGCTACTTTGTGGTGACGAGTTTACTCTCATGACTGAAGTTCACCTGTGGTTTAACCAGGGTTACCCGTCGTCATTGGTTGCTTACAAATTACTCCAAAAAATCAGTGATATTTGATCCAACACCACTTCGGTTAACGATTCTGCCAATTGACGTTTAAGAAAAATAACCGGATCATGTCTTCATATTTTATTCTTCTTTCATGGGAAATGAGCAAAAACCGACCTTAGCTCAGTTGGTAGAGCGGAGGACTGTAGTTGTAGCAGATAATCCTTAGGTCACTGGTTCGAATCCGGTAGGTCGGATTTTTTTTTTTATTGCTGTTTTTCTTTTCTTTTTTGTTGTGATGTTGCCTGGACTTCTTCGTAAGCTTTACCACCACTCATATCCCCACTGCAAAACTCCAAACACACTCACAAAATCACTGCAATTCATCACCATAAAGGTAAAATTTCTCCACAGATTGCAGTGATTTTGTTTCTTTTGAGTTTTAGTTTCTATAAAGGTGTGGAGAAAATATCTCAATCTGAATTAATTTCTCCAGGCAGCATCACATCCTGGCCTTCAGTTCAAGTAAAATTATTATTTTGATAGATAAAATGAGTTTTTATAAATTATAATTGCCTCTGAATTATCTCAATAAGAATGGCAATGGAGCTTTAGTCTCATATGACCCCAAAAGCGGAAGACTTGATATCCCCTGCATGCCAGAACGTTTTGAAGCGACTATTTTTGTTGGAAGTCTAGTCTCACCGGGTGAATTGTGAAGGCCAATACCACCAGTCCGATAAAACAACCATTGTGACGTTTTTGCTATTTCAGTGCGATAAAACTGACAGCGGTGGTGGTCTCCATTACTTGAGTCTGCTATGTAATTTCATTATTTTCAGTTTTAGTTTCTTCTTTGTGACTGGCCAGGAGGAGAAAGATTTGCAGCTTCATCACTATCTATTGCCTTTTATTATGTTATCCACCAGCTCTCTGATCAATAATGTTGATATGGCCGAGTTGGTCTAAGGCGCCAGCTTAAGGCGCTGGTCCGAAAGGGCGTGGGTTCAAATCCCACTGTCAACAGTAAATTTTAAATTTTTGTACAGCTTGCTATCGCCGTTGCTCTCTTTCCCTGGCCTAGAGACATCTTTAGTTTGCACGACGTCCACTCCGCTGCAAGAGAAACAGATGTGGGATTGTTGATTGAGTTTAAAGTCTATATAAAACAGGGACGGACCCAGATAGAATACCATTCGTTTTCAATGCAGTCGGAGGCCGCGGCAATTTTTTTTAGAACAAGCCGCATAACCAGTGGAAAATCGAGATTTTGCTATACGAGACTAGACAAATAAACATCAACATGAACAAAATTCATAATAAAAACATGATTAGAGAAAAAAAAAATTATAATTTATATAAGAAAAATGAGAAATAAGTGAGGTGAGAAGAAAAGAATTAATGCTTTAAACTAAATTATGGTTTAAAATCTATCTTGATATGGGCTAAAAAGACAAAAAAGGTCACCCAAACGTTTAGGGGCGACCCCGAAAGAATTAGGGGCGACACTAAAAGACAAAAAAGGTCACCCAAACGTAAACCTAAGCTACCCCTTATCTTCGATTTTTCGAAATGGCCAATATGCCCTTATATAGTCGGTAGCCAACACCATAATCGGTAGGTAAACATTCAATCGGTAGGTTAAATTAAAATATACCTACCGATTGTTGTGTAGATACTTCGGCCAATAATCCCTTTTATAATCGGTAGCTTATCCAACTTGTAAGACTACCGATTATAAGGAGCCTCATATTCAACCTTGGCCAAATTCCATTGGTTTTGAGAGGTATGAGCCAACCATAACCACTTTGCTTGAGTGTGGATGTAGCCATAATCGGAAGCCTAATAGGTTACATAAACTACCGATTATAAGTTGCCCCAAATTTAGTTTTTCTAAAATCCTTCACGTGATGAATTTTGAAATATACCAAGGTTTTAAAAACGTCCGTTTTTACCGAAAAAACGACCGTTAAAACGGTCACACCCATATACCGTGGCCGTGAGGGTCCCCGAACCCCGTGCCTTTATTATGCCGATAAATAGAAAAAAACGGCAGTTTTATAGTACCGTTTTTCAGTTTGCATACACGTTGTAACCGTTTTTCTAAAATTAGTTTGAATGTTTTTTTCTTCTAAATAACATTTTAACGTGCGTTTTTTAAACCGTTTTCCCGTTATCACGCACGTTATAAAGTGTAAATAACTTTCTTACCATTTCTTTTGATTTTTTTCTTCTCTACGGATTGAAAGTTGAAAACTTGAATTAAATATTTTTAAATGATACAAGGAAACTAACTACAGGATTAAAACTACAAATTTAAAAAACATAGGATTGTTAAACTAGTATTCATCATTTAAAAGCTACGCGAACCAACTACGACCACCACCTTTTTTCAAGTATTCTCTATTTTCTCGATTTGGTTCCTTTCCACATCATAGTCATCGTTGTCTGGTACTGGCTATATTCGTTTGCATAAGTATCATCATCATAATAACCATCATTATCGTTACCATAACCTCCTTCAGTATCATCATTATTGTTACCTACTTCATTATTATTATCAATATTAGAATTATATCCTTTGTTCATATATTGAACACCATGGTCAGAGCGATCGGAAGTGTAACGAGAATCATATGTTGGATTCACGAATTTTAAAGACTAAAATGGGTACATGATTTGGACACGAATTTTATCAAACTTTATCAAACTTTGTGAATTGTATAGTGAAAAGCTTTAGCGACACTAATTTTGTCAAACTTTCGTAAATTGTATAGTGAAAAGCATTTTAAAACACCTATGTAAAGAATATAAACATGACTATCGAATTATATACATTTCTTATACTAACAATAATCAAATAAAATGGTAGTATTAGAATTTCTTAATGATATAGGTCATCTATTAGTTGGACAAAATTTAAAAATTAATAGGTTATCTATTTAGGGACGTGGGGAGTATTAAAAAATTAAAATACCTTGTAACAACGTTTTTTAGACTCGTTAAAACGTTTTCACGCACGTTATAACCGTTACATAGGAAATTCAGATCAATAATTTTTTTTTATTTCCTCTATAACCGTTACAACGCCCGTTATTTTCAAAAAACGTCCAAAAAACGCGTTTTTGACTATATAACGCGTTTTTGGCCCAAAACGTGCTCACACCTGAAAAAACGCATTATAACGGTCACACCTAGTGTCCGTGACATGAGCCGTGACCCGTTTTTCAAACCTTGAAATATACCATA
>JAJJWW010004670.1:0-10783 GCA_023531295.1 Papaver armeniacum
CCCGATGGTCTTGAAGCGTATAACTTCCGACTTTAGGTCGAAGTTGATAGTTTAAATTGCGCGTTACAAGTAAAAAATGTGAATTTTCGGATTATCACAGGCTAGTTCAAAATGAGAATGAATTCTTCATCATGTTTATTCATCCAACCGAAATATGAACAAGTACTCGGGAGATATTAATGTTAACTTGAATCATTGGTTGATTGAGATTTTAATATTATATAAATTCTAAGTGGGCATGATTAGGATCCTACAGAAATTCCAGAACTTGTTGTTATGCTTTTAGAAAGAAAGACGGTTTGAAGAAATTCCAGTAACTTGTTGTTAAACTTGGATAGAGTCAGATACCTGTTTATCTCATACTGTTTTCGTCAAGTGTGGCTGGAATCAGCCAAATAAAAAAACTAAAAAAATCAAAGGAAAACAAGGTTGAAGGACAAATTTATCCATGGTATAGTATTGAAGTGAATGTCTTCTAAGCACATTTCGATTCCTTTTTTCTTCTGGTAAATTTTCCTCAACGACTAAGCAACTTAACAAAGTCATGCTCCAATAGCTTTCAACACATGTCGCTTACAACATTTTGTCTTTCTTAGAAATCCATGAAATACATTTGGATTTATGTTATTTGTGATTCCATATACACTTAGGCATTGTCATTGACGGTTTAAACTTCTTATTTGGAGAAAAATAATGAAAGTTCTTTCCTGTAATTTGTATGTAATAGAGTCGAGAGGTGTGGACCTAAACACTACTTCCTTCACATTGAGGCAAATAAAAGCTGCCACGAACAACTTAGCTGCTGAAAACAAGATTGGTGAAGGTGGTTTTGGACCTGTTTATAAGGTACTGCACCAAAAATCATTGGTAGTAATCGATTACCTTGGTAATCGTGTGTGTTTATATGGGTTGAAAAGGATGATATAACCAAAATCTTCCTGTGGTTAGTACAAATGCAGGGCCATCTTTTAGATGGTACAATAATTGCTTTGTCAAACAACTATCTTCCAAATCTAAGCAAGGAAATCGTGAATTGTGAACGAGATCGAATGATTTCTCGCCCTACAACAACCCCTAATCTTGTAAGGCTTTATGGATGTTGTATCGAAGGAAATCGAGTTACTTCTGTATATGAATACATGGAAAATAATAGCCTTTCCCGTGCTTTGTTTGGTAAGTATGCCCATCTTTTGCGTGATAATATCCGCTAGGTTTGGGTTAATATTAAAGACACATGATAAAAGTTGTTTGCATATTTATAGGTCATAGAAGAGGTTCATTTGAAGCTTGATTGGCCAACAAGGCACAAGATTTGTGTCGGTATAGTGTTAACACATAGTCCGGTACGTGTGTAGTATCACACACGATACCTTGTCGACCAAGATGGTCAGTCCATTGTATATTAGGAATTCTGTTTTCTTTAGGAAATACGATACCTTGCTGAACAAGGAAATCGTGTATATATATTGTAATATGTTCAATACGGTTTTTCATGAAAAGCTAATCAATAAAAGTTATCTTCCCCGTTTTTCTCTCGTTTGACATCTTCTTCTAGTTTATTCTTTGTTCTAAACCTAAGTAGTTCTAAGCTGGTATCGATAGGTTTCTAGATCCTCAAAACCATGTCCCTAGAATCGTCCAACTATCAGTCCGTGATCAATTCAACTATAGCTTCTACACAATCTTCGTGATGTCTTCTCTTGATTTTTCTCCAACCTCATCATATCATTACTGGGCAATTAGATGAAAATAACTATTCTTTGTGGCGAGCCTCGCTTTTGCCAGTATCTTCAAGGTTACGATCTCGATGGTTATATTCTTGGTACAAAACCTCGCTTGACATCTCCCGTTGATAATGCGGCCTCCTACTAGCGTTTCTTTCATGGTTAAACGGGATAAAATCCTGTAAGTCGGTTGTTTTCCTCTCTACACCTACTGTTTTTCGTCATGTTCACCGTCTTACAACTTCGAAAGCAATATGGGACTCTCTTGAAGCTCTATATGCCTCAAATCTCGATGCTAAAATTCATCATCTTCACCGTGAGCCACGTGCTCTTAAGAAAGGTTCAAAGACCATCGCACTATATCAATCATGCTCGCGACTTGGTGGATAATCTCAGTACCGCCAATACAACTGATTCTTGACAAAGAATTTCGTCACCGTCTTCTTGCCGGCCTTGACAGTTCGTATGATGCCATTGTTACATCCCCGACTACCACGATGAGTTCCTCACAATGGAAGATTTTCTCACTTTTCTTCTTACTTTTGAGTTACGTATGGAGCATCAAGAAAGAGCGCTGCATACACGACTGCAGCCCAATGTTCGTCAATCCAGGAGGAGACGATCATCGAATTCTCTCGTTTACAATCCCGCCCATACTCGCCTGTCCCCGCATCAAGGCCCATTCCGAGTGACCACCTATGGAGAGCGACCTCTTCCCGGGCCCAACTATGGAGCGACCTCTTCCCGTGCCCAACTATGGCGCGTCCTCTTCCAGCCAACTATGGAGCAAACAACGGATCTTCCAACAACAACTCTCGTTTTTCGACCTCTTCCTTACCAACCGCCGTCCGAGCCTCCCGTCGCCTTTGTGGTCGCCCTAATCACGAAGCACCAGATTGTTGGAATCGCTTTGATCGGTTTCGTCCTCCCTCGTCGTCAACCACTCGCTTCGCACCGCGCGCTTATACCGCGCATACCGGTTTGCTTCCCAACTCCTTCATGGACTCATTTGATAGTGGTGCCACGAATCACATAACAAATGGATCTCTCGTCTTTCAATTTTCAACCGAGTATACCGGACCCGATCAAATTGAATGGGTAATGGTTCTTTATTCCAATTTCTAATATTGGATCTTGCTTGGGACTTCCGATCGTAAGTTGCGAGCTTGTAATGTCCTCTATACCCAAAATTTCTCATAATCTCTTGTCGGTATCTCATTTCACCGCCGATAACAATGTCTTATTTGAATTTCATCCGTCTTTTTGTCTTGTGAAGGATGCGGTACCCGGAAGGTTCTTATTCGCGGCCGTAGGAGGGGTGGTCTATATCAACTCGATAGTTCGTCTAAATTTCTAAAGCTTGCATGGAGAGCGTGCTTCCTTACAAGATTGGCACTCTAGATTAGGACATCCAATGATGCGTACGGTACCAGTAAGTCGTTTCTGGTTTTCACTTCAGTTTCTAGTCAAACCGTTAAGTTTTGTTCATCTTGTCATGAGCATAGGAGTCATAGTTACCTTTCAGTCCCTAGTAAAACTACTTATCTGAATCCTTTAGATTTAATTGTTTAGATGTATGGGACCTTCCTCATATCTTATCTACTGAAGGATACAAATATTATATCATATTTATTGATGCGTTTAGTCGTTTTTACTTGGATGTTTCCTATGTCTCCAAAAATCTGATGTTTTTCTATATTCTTTTTTGTTTCAAAAGCATGTTGAAAATCTCAATCGAAAGATCAAAATTTTTCAATCCGATAATGCACTTGAGTATCGTAAACTTACTCCGCATCTTCTGAACTTGGTATTTTCCATAGATTTTCATGTCCACATACCTCACGAACAAAATGGGCTTAGTGGAACGTCAGTCATCGTCATATTGCAAACCGATCTTACAATTCTCAACATGGCTTCGTACCATCCTCCTATTGGTATGATTCTTTTACCGCTTGTTATCAATGAGCGAGTGTTCCTTCTACTCTATCAATAATTCTTCTCCCTATGAAGCTCTTTTTGGTCTTCCACCAGGACTACACTTTGCTTCCAGTGTGTTTGGTTGTTTGTGTTATCCTTTATCTAACGACCATATCGGTCTCATAAGATGGAACCTCTTCTTCTCCTTGTGTTTTTTATTGGGTATAGTCCATCCCGAGAAAGGCTACAAATGTCTTCACATTCCTACGGGACGAATTTATGTCGGTCGTCATGTTGTTTTTGATGAGACCACTTTCCTTTGCGTCCATCATCATCACCTTCTCCTAGGCATTGGCATCTTCACAGTATAGACTTCTTACTTCTCCGAGTTTGAATTCACCACCAAAGATTCTTGGAAAATTCAATGACTTCGATGAGCTGAGATTTATCTCGTGTTAATCGCCGGGCGTTCGCAATAATCTACAGCCAGTAACACCGTCCGACAAACCTTGCTCCCGTATCACGTTAATCAACACCTAATCCGCGAAATTCTTCTCTCCGGAAATTTTGCGTAAGTTTTATCTCCACGCCGCCCGTGACAATACTTCTCATCAGCAGTGACAACACCAGGCATCTTGACGTTGGCGGTTTCTTACTCCGAGAATCCGTTGCCGCCTGCACCCGCACATCCATATATTGATATTAGTCGACAACATCTTTCCGTGTAATGAGTCACCGTGCCAACGTCTCGCTGCAACATCTAGTGCCGCACCCACTTCGGGTGTCACCCACCTCCGCCTCGTCCACTTGCTAGAATCAAGTCACATCCAATGACAACTAGAGCTAAGGATGGTATTTCCAAGCCTAATTCAAAATACGCACCTTATGTGATTCACTTGAGCCTACTTGTATTTCTCAGGCTCATAAAATTCGAGAATAGTACCTCTTCGATGACGAGACGTGCATTGATTCGAAATGGTACATGGTCACTAGTACCATATCATCCTTATGAATATTATTGGATGCAAATGGGTATTTCGTATCAAACGAAATCCCGATGGTACACCAGACGTCGTAAATCTCGCTTGGTCGCGAAAGGCTACAATCAATGTGAAGGGATCGATTACTCAAAGCGTTTAGCCGGTTGTTAAACCATGTACTATACGTATTATTCTTACATTGGCCTTATCTTCCAATTGGCCTATTCATCAACTTGATGTGCGAATGCTTTCTTACATGGTGAACTTCAAGAAGAGTGTATATGAAACGGCAGCCAGGTTATGTGGATTCGTTTTCCTACACATGTTTGCAAATTACACCGTTCTCTCTATGGACTTAAACGGGCCCGCGTGCGTGGTATACAGACTTAGTACCTTTGCTTACAAATTGGCTTTGTCACTTGAAGTGTGACTCATCTCTCGTTTATCTACAATGGTACTACGGTACTATTTTATTTTTGTCTACGTGGATGATATTATTGTCAGCTGGATCTAGTACCACGTATCACTTCTATTCTTACTCGTTTACAACAAGAATTTGCAATTAAAGATCTTGGTTCCTTGTCTTATTTTCTTGGCATTAAGCGATTCGTACTTCTTCGGATTATTTCTTTCCCGAAACAACGTTATGCTCATGATCTTCTTATTCGAGCAAAAATGGATGGTGTCAAAACCAATTCATACTCCACTTATTACTAGAGATATTTCTTTTCCTCATTAGCACTTTATTGAGTATATGCTACCGAATCTGCTTGATATTGTTGGTGCTTTGCGATATTTAACATTTACTCGTCCGGATCTTGCATATCTTGTCAATAAAGTTTGCCGCCTTATGCATGCCCCTACCCGAATTTCACTGAGTTTAGTTCATGACCTCTGTTATCTTAAGAATACTGCTACCTTTGGTATATTTCTTCGGCCGTCGCCTTCTCTACAACTATCCTTTAGTGCATATACTGACTCTGATTGGGCTGGTTCTCTTGATGATCGTCGCTCTACTAGTGGGTATTGTGTCTATTTAGGTGGAAAAACAAGCAGAGAAAGCGCCGAATATCGAGGGTCTTGCCATTGCCATTTGAAATTATGTGGATTCAATCACTTCGAGAACTTCGTGT
This sequence comes from Papaver armeniacum, assembly GCA_023531295.1. NCBI lineage: Eukaryota > Viridiplantae > Streptophyta > Magnoliopsida > Ranunculales > Papaveraceae > Papaver > Papaver armeniacum. The sequence continues at coordinate 5,755 of JAJJWW010004670.1, forward strand.
ATCCACTCAATCGCCTCGTTTTGTGGTGTGATAATCTTGGTGCTACTTATCTCACTTGTCAATCCCATATTTCATGCAAGAACAAAGCATATTGAGATTGACTATCATTTTGTTCGTGATCAAGTTGCTTCTAAGCTTCTTGATGTTAGGTTTATCTCATCTAAGGATCAAATTGCGGATATATTCCACAAAACCATTATCCAGGATCGATATTCTAATTTAAGGTTCAAGCTAACGGTTGAGGATAACCCGTTTCGCTTGCGGGGAGGGTGTTAACATAGTCCGGTACGTGTGTAGTATCACACACGATACCTTGTCGACCAAGATGGTCAGTCCATTGTATATTAGGAGTCGTTTTCTTTAGAAATACGTATATGCTAACAAGGAAATCGTGTATATATATTGTAATATGTTCAATACGGTTTTCATGAAAGTTAATCAATAAAAGTTGTTATCTTCTGTTTCTCTGTTTGACATCTTCTTCTAGTTTATTCTTTGTTCTAAACCTAAGTAGTTCTAGCTTATAGCTAGAGGCCTAGCTTATTTGCATGAAGAGTCAAGACTGAAGATTGTTCACAGGGACATTAAGGGTACCAATGTGCTTCTGGATAAGGATCTCAACCCAAAGATTTCTGATTTTTGTTTGGCAAAGCTTGATGAAGAAGATAACACCCATATTAGCACTCGCATCGGTACTTAGTAAGGTTACCGTTTTTGTTGTAGTTTGGTGCTGGTTTGGTGTGAACACACTCATGTAGTTTATATCTTGTTATTTTGCAAGGTATTAGGAGACGTACTTTCTTCCTATGCAATAGGACATACTAATTACGTCATCTTAATTTATTTGGTGCTAGTATAGCTCATTACTCTTTGTGAATTTCTTTCTAAACTTTGCATTATGGGTGTAAAAAATCTCGTTTTTTGGCTATATGGCACCAGAGTATGCAATGAGAGGTTATCTGACTTTGATAAGGCAGATGTTTACAGATTTTGGAGTTGTTGCCTTAGAAATTGTCGGTGGACGAGCAATACAAACTACGTGCCAAAAGAAGAGTGTGTTTATCTTCTTGATTGGGTAATAAAATTTTCTTATCATTTTACGTTAGAGACACAATGTAGTTGTCTCGTTTTGTAGTATTATCACGTTTGATTTATATCAAAACCCTTTAATTGCATCTTCCACTGTGCTCTAAATCTACAAGAAAGCAAGGAAAGTTGACGGAGTTGGTTGATCCAGTTGGAATCCAAATTCAAAGGAGGAAGAGGTTATGCGGATGATAAATATTGCCCTTGGCTCGTACTAACGCATCTCCAACACTTAACCTAAAATGTCTTTGCAGTCGCATGCTTGAAGGTCGAACTCCCTTCCGAAAATTTGTTTCGAATCCAGTAAGTAAACCTACCGACGACTTAAAATTTAGAGCTATTAAAGACTATCATGAACAGGCCATGACCAAAGCATGATAGATCATAGCCAATCCGTATATCTCATTGGGCGGTGGTCGAATCATCAACATCCGCCGTTGACGTATATCCACTCATTAAGGATTCGAGGATACCGAGACAGAGAGTAGAGAAGTCCGAACTTTGTCAGTCATTACATTATGAATTTACTAAATGGACATAATATGAGGAAATAGACTATGTGTTTAGATTCATTTGCTTGTATATGAACAATTGTGATAGATTGATCTTACTTGATTGAATATCAAAGTCCGATGCACCAATACTAGTTCCAACTTGCACATTGATCCAAATAACATTGAAATCCAAGTCATTTGGATTCAAGTACTTGTAATTTCTTCTTAAATTTCCGTAATAGTTGCCTACATTTTCCTTAAGTTCTACAAAAAGGTCTCAGGCATTTTGAGCAACTAGTTCTCCTCTTAAGTTAATGAGTGATAATCCTTGGTTAAGATTTTAAAGATTTTCTCTAGGTTGTATATACTGTAAACAAAAAGTTAAGAAGTAATAACCGGTGAAATAAATACTCTATTTTCTTTTTTTATCTTTTGTGAATGATTTTCATTGTATGCATATTAATGATTTACTCCATAATAATGAAGGCTATTATTGGGGTTATGGGATATCCTAACACCAAAGCAAAATGTCTAGATTACCCTTGAACTAAAAATAAAAACTTAAAAACCTAATATTTTTTATTCTAATTCAAAGAAAAAAAACTCCTCCTCTTCATCTTTCTTCTCCTCTCCCTCGTAACTTCAATTTCAATTCAATTCAACTTAGTTACGTTTTTATGTGTGTTACGTGCTGGGTTTGGGTTTAATTTCTAAAAGTAAAATATGATTATGAAGAACTTACGTTGGTTATGGTTGAATTCAACCGTAAAATAGATTTTTGCATGTAGTCTTATGTCTAGTTTTTGTTTTAACCAAAACCGTAAAATGTAGTCTTACGTCTGGGTCACAGTTTTTATTCAAACCGTAAAATGTAGTAGTATTACGTCTAGGTTAGTCTTAGTCTTACGGCTAGGTTAGTCTTACGTCTAGCTTAGTGTTAGTCTTACGTCTAGGTTAGTCTTACGGCTAGGTTAGTCTTACGTCTAGGTTAGTCTTAATCAAACCGTAAAATGTAGATTTCTTTTGTCCTATTAATAACCAAACCCGATTCTTGTTGGGAGCAAGCAATAGAAAAAATAACAGGACATTAAGTCGAAAAATCAATTTTTTTACGTACTTTAGCTAATTTTCTCTATCATACAAAGATTAAACCCACCTCAAATTGGTAACTTGTTTCATTCATTTTGATTGAGTGAATCAAAATCTAGGGTTTGAAAATCTACAATTTTATTCTCTCTAGTTTTTCTTCCACAAAAACTTTTTGTCCCGAAATTCATCAAGTATATATAACAAAATTCATTAATTTAATTATTATCTAATTAAATGAAATTAAGAATGCTAAATAAAGTTGTTTAGTCATTACAGATATTTTGAGATAAAGTGTTTTTGAAATTAGTTATTTTTTTTGAAAGTAAGGTAGATTAGAAGAGAGACTTCTAACCATTTGGTTGATCTCGTTTAGGCCTTCTGTTTGAGTATGCCCAACAATGGCTGAATTTGATGGATTAGTAGTATACGGTAGTACATGATCAACATAATTTAAATTGTTTGCATCATAAGCTTTTACATAATCAAAAGTAAGTCTAGGAATGATAAAAGAGTCGTCGATTCTTCCCAAATTTGATTGACTTGTGAGATTTCTTCCTTTTTGCCAAAATATCTGTTGCTCCATTTGCTTTCTGTCCATGACTTTGAAACCCAAAAAGACACTAAGCGGTTACCAATTTCTTTACTTCATCTGAGCGCATACGTCATCTTGGATTGAGTTGCTTTTCCTTGAGCAGTACATAATTGTTGCTAGATTGCCCCCTTCAATGACCAAATTTTCAATCTTCTTTGTAATAGCCCATTGGACTGATGTGTGAGGCGAGTTCACATACATACTTCTACTTGCGATGAAACTCTGAAGCTTCCAATTCCTGCTCTTGCTGAAATTTCCGTAAAATTTCGCATGATAAAACCAAAACCTGCATTGAATGCATTGCTTGATATCCAAGATCGTCTGAGTGATTTTGTAAGTATCTTTAGGAGAAATGACCACAAAATGTTTCTCATAAGATGGGAAGTATTAGGTGCTTTCTGTTTGAGAGTATTGCATCGAGGATGCCAATAGGCATAGTGTTTTATGATTGACATTGCTAATTGAGTTGAAGAACAAGATTTATTTTCAAAATTCTAGACATCTCTCCTTCCGAGATGAACCAACATTTGGTAGAAGCTAAGGCCATGGAAATAGAGTCTCCATTCCTGTTCTCCACTTATTGTATCATCTAAGAAGGAGGGAGAAGAGGCTAGAGTTAGAAATTACTCACTGAATAGCACAAGGTGCTAGACTCCACACATCCTTTGCATATAGCACTAATCAAAAAATAGATGTTGAGTTGTTTCAAGCTTTGTTGACAAAAAAACATTCGGGTTATGGGTGACCGTTTTTGTCCTATTAGGTGATGCCCTCTAATGGAATATGGCGCCCTTCGTAATAATAGATTGGCGTGTCACGATTAATCAACATTTAGGCAATGGTTGGTTGGACAAACTAATGTAACAGGTTGGAGAACCTAGGTGCTGAACTCGGAAGGCAAGCAACAATAAGCGTGTATGTTCAACACGATTATCTCAATTATAGAGTCGTGCTCATAAGTTTGTGGATGATGTTGTTGGGATTGTAAAAAGAGACGACAACGATGGAATATTAGAATAATAAGAGCAATGGACATTCTTGCTAATACAATCCCAACAAATTGAAATTGTACCAAAAAGAAACGAGACATTTTTTTCCACGATTTAGTGGAAACTAAATATGCGAGAAGTTCAGCGAAAGGTTATCAAAATCCAGACTCAAAGCTCGTACAAGTAAAGAGCCAAAAAGCGAGTCACTCTAAAGGAATATACGAGTGTAAAGCATTTCCTAGGTTTGGCTAATGTCCACTCGTGAACCTCCTTCAATTATGAGCGGTCTATAAATACAATGACGCAAGAGTTTGCCGTATTCTCATGGGGAAACTCAAAAGTTTAAATACTTGTGATGTGCACGAAGTGCATGTGGTCTTACTAAAGTGGCAACTTTTTAACAAAAGTGATTCACGGACTGGGTAATTAAGCATTACCTAATCGATCATCTTTGAAATTTAAGTTTTTCTTTATATGCATTTCATAATCTCACTTGGTCCATAGCAGAGAAAATTTTTGATGGGGACATTTTTTGAAGGGGGCATGGGGGACCAATGATATGGTGACACATGCACTTGATATCAATGAATTTTGTTTCCAAAAACACCAACACCAATTAAGAAAACAAATTTTCTCTCCAAAAATAAACTTCTTTATATTTTTGGAAACAAAATTCATTGATATCAAGTGCATGTGTCACCATATCATTGGTCCCCCATGCCCCCTTCAAAAAATGTCCCCATCAAAAATTTTCTCGTCCATAGCATTCAATTTAATCC
>JAJJWW010004671.1:0-74143 GCA_023531295.1 Papaver armeniacum
TGAGGTCGATGAACGAGACTGCTATCCGCATCGATACTGGACAACACCGGGATGCTCAATCGCCAGCATAACACACCGAGTTCTCAATCGGGCTAGGTATAACACACCGAGAGTTGCAACCTATACGGGTATTTCGCTATGCCTTCGTTATAATGTTGAGGTTCTGTGGTTGCTCAGCCGGTAGCAACACCACGTCATGCCAGACCGATAATGCAGTACAGGAAATACAAGGTCGCCTCATGCATTAATTAATAATGCTATAAATTCACAGGGTATATGGGATTGCTGCTACATGCTCCAACCTTATGAATTTCATGTATTTAATTGCTGCAATGAGATTGTTGCCACATGCTCCATTCTAGGTGAATTAGTAGTAAGAGTATCCAACACTTATTAATGGCTTTATCTTTTGCTAAGATGTCGGCCGCATGATTTTCATTTTTACAATTTAACCTTAAATAAAAATCCACCATCAACAAATAGTATATGGGACGTGCCTAATTCCCTCACAGTCTTCCCCGAAAGCGCAGCAGCCTCACGCGTGTCAACAAGGCGTTGTAGAGATATAGCACTTCCTCAGCAGAGACTTCATGACGGTCGTGGAGATGACAAAGATTCGTAGAATCTTTCGGTGCTTCCTGCTGGGTTGCGGTCCAAACGAAGCTGGCTCCTTTCTTCTGTCATGGGGTGAATGAGGTTGTAATGGCCAGACTGTATAAAACGGGCCGAATGTAGTTTACCTGCCCATGAAACTCCTCGAGCTCTGTCAGTCAAAGTGGGGCGATTGTGAGGATAGCCTGAGTCTTAAATGACACCTACCTTGATACCTTCTGCAGTTACTTGGAATCCTGTAATTTACCTCAAGAGACACAAAGCGCACTTCAAAGTGGATTCATCTTCAATTTGTATTCTCGGACACCTTCAAACACTTGCCGTGAAGACGCTGTGTGGATTCATTGAAGTCTTTGACTTGACCACGATAATACTCCGCTAAGGTTTACTTGTTTATGCATCATGTCAGAAGATTGCCGCCATAGCACGTTGATACGTTCACCTTTTTAAATCAATGGCATAACAAGATAGTAAAATTGCCAAGAGGGGTTCTAAGGTCGCCTTACTGCATCGCGGATCACATCCTTATCTCATTGTAGCCGCTATAACCATCCATGCAGCGAAAACATGCCGTGTCCGCTTAGTGGCGCCTACTAACATGTCGATGTTAGAAAGGAAAAATGCCCTTGGGGCACTTGTTCAAGTCTCTCAAATCCACGCAGACCAATCGTCCGCTTTTTCTTCTTTTTACCGACTAACGAAGCAACCAAGTCGGACGCATGAATAAATCACGGCTTAAAGAGCCAGTAACTTCTGAATTTCTGCTCTTGATTTGTTCTTCTACTTCATGTCAATTGCCTCGTAGGATTGTCGTTTGATTGGGCTTGACACAGTGTATGACACAGGTGATGGTGACCACCAATTCAGACTGCATTTCCTCGCATGTCCAAAGTTAACACATTCGCAGCCTCGAAAGTAAATGCTGAACAAAGACCTCGTGATGTCTGCCTGTGGATAGAGTCTGAATCCGATAGGAAACGGGTTCGGGAGATTCTTCATTCATGTTAACAATCTTTCGAAACACAAATGTGAATTGGTTCCATCTTTTTAGTTGTCGCGGCATCCAATACCTCTTCTCTTGTATTTTGCCGTTCTCAGCATTCAGACTAAGTGAGACTCGGTGCCAATCTCTCCGCCAATTGCTAACAAAGGGCGCTGTATATTGCCTTCCGTCACGTTACTAAAAGTGCTGCTCTTTGTGTGAACGCGGCTGAAGCTTCACCGATAAAGATGGACGCCTGCCGAGAAGACGTGTCGTGGGTGCTTGGCCCAGGATGCAAGCCGGTCTTTCCTGGATTGAAGCCTCACTGGGTAGTGTAAAGGTACTGTGACTTTGCCCACCTTCCCCGAAGTATTTTGACGAATGTTTCACTCAAGATATTGGTGCGTACTGTAGACAATGATGCAGAATGTTGCATGACTTCATTTAGCATGGTTCAAGCACTGTGACGTTGGGTGAATGACTTGTTGTCGTGAAGCGACGGTCTCCCAAACATCATATGGTAAACCGCCCTTTTCTATGACTTCAAACTTTGCTCTGAATGAACGGGTCCTACCGAGAACGATTGACATACCCGTGATGCCGTAATATCGGTCCATTTCCTTCAAGTCCTGTCATCGCTAGCGGCTGCCGACAATCTTGCATGGCTAACTTTGGATGTCTGAGAGTTCTGAGAGTAATCACATTCGAAGATGCTCCTGCTCTACGAGGCCCTCTCGAACTCGAACCCTTTGATGTGAGCGGTAACATTTAGGGCCTTAGCTTGCACTCCCTCTCGCCATCATGTCGTCTGGGTGAATGCACATTATTTACAGATGTTTCTGGATGCAGCTAAGAATTCCTGGACGAGAAGGGAGTTAGGTGTAAGTCCAGAGCTATTTATTAACCGCAGCAAACGCCTCTGCCCTCGCGTGATTCTTCGAGAGGTAAGAGTTCACACAAGCTTTCCACTAGAGATGCCGCTCATCCACCGCTCTGTCTCAGAAGAAACTATTACATGAAACTAGTCCCCTGCAAGGTCTCCTGAACGCCATCTCTGATGTCATCTTGATGAGGAGATCAAGTATGCCGTTTTACCGCTTCTTTGATTAGCTCCATGTTCTTCGATGAATCTCCTGCACTCGCAAGCAGTTCGCTTAATGCTGGGAATCTCCCATCATGCCGCCGACACCTGCTAGAGGGAGGGGTATTCCGTTGAGGAATCATCAGATTTGATACCGCCGAGGTGGTACTAAGACCAACCATCACGTAATTGAATGAATGTATGAAGAAACTTTCGACTTCTACTACCAGAGATTAACCTCCTGCACCGGTCGCCAATTGTTTGCGGGTGAAAACTATTTCACGTGTTTCGTGATTTGGGATGTGGGATGAGAAATGAGTCTAAACCTTATACAAAATGTAATCGCACGGTGAGTGTCAGGATTCGAGAGATCAATCTGTGCAAGTCCGGCCTAAACCAAGAAATGGTCGCTCGCACTTGTTTTGCCACAAAGTGAAGGAGATGTAAGTTGATCTAGAGGGAAGTAAGAAGGTGTTGAGAATGTGAAGGTGTTGGCTATGAAAACGACTTGTATCGTAAAGTCAACTCGGTTTTCTGCGTGGTGTGTTATCACTCGTGTTTGAATACGATTGTATCAACACTTGCCTCGTTGTCCCGGACTGCTCCGCTTAAAAAAATAGGACGAGAACCTATTTATATTAAGTCTTTAAATTAACCTTCGTATCTCAGGGGAAGTGAGAAAGTGGAGTGATGGAGTAATGAGTGAATGTGTTAGTGTCACACGACTGCTTGTCACTTCTCCCACTTAAACGTCCATGACTTCCCCGACACGCTTCTGTGGATGGCGCTGTTATGCTAGCTGCACGCCAGAAACTGGCCTGTACCTGTCGCGATATTCTGATCCTACATGGAGAAAGTGGAGTGATGGAGTAGTGGAGTAATGTGTTAGTGTCATACGACCAGGCTTGCCCACTTCTCCCATCATCACTTAACCGTCCATGACTTCCTGACACGCTCTTGTAATGGCGCATTGTGCGCTGCACGTCTGTAAAACCGAGACCAATACCCCAATATGTATCCCCGGTTGTGACATGATTGATGTTGGAATATGTGGGTCGTGGGACCCACAAAAGGTAGCATGTAATGCTAAATTGAATAATTGCGTTATTCAGAGGTCGATACTTGTGAAGTATCGTGTGTATTCTATGTGCTTCGCATCATGGTGTGGTAAAGTGACGGGTGGTGATCACCAAGATGCCTTACCGACCAATTAACTCGACTGTGGTTGTATAACCAATCCGATGAAGTTGGACGGACGAGATGATCTTTGAGACACTCATCTCGCGATCATTGATGGAATTAGGTTTTAGAAGAGGTGCGCAAGCATCCTCTTGACCGGTCGAATCCAAGCTTGGGATACGATTTTGGCCAGGCCGATCGTACATGCGTGTAAAGACGGCATGACGGTGTAGGCGCCCATACCCCATTATCTCATGAAAGTGTGATCTGGACCACTCAATTCGTCCGGCAAAGTCGAGTGGTCGAGATCAGTTCATGGTAAAACGAGTGCAAACAAAAGCCGCGCATCATGCCTATTTAAGGAGCGCGCGTTCCAAGACGACCAATCTTGGTCGGTCTTGGCCGATCGGGTCTCGCGTGTAGGTGATAGGCCGATGTTCACGCCTATACCCGATCGTCCCATGAAAACGTGATCTAAGCCACTCAAATCGTTCGGCGAAGTTGAGCGGTCGAGATTAGTTTGCAATTGGGAAGTGTAACCACGCTAGTTTGGGCGGACGATTTGGGATAACCAGGCATGGTATGCCTTGGCCGACTAGGTGAGGGTATAGATGGGTCCACGGTGGTCATGTTGGTATGACTGGACCTGCTTAATCTAATCTTGGACCCTTCATTCGTGCCGAAGAAGATGGACGCTCGTGATGCTCATAAGACCATAATTTTGGGTTTCACGGCCGTGCGTCATGCTCCATTCGGGCGTACGAATTGGGATGACCAACCATGGTTGGTCCTGACCGATTGGTCAGGTATGTAGGCGGGCCCACGGTGATTGTGTTGACATGCTCTGGGCCTTTTGAATCTACATCTACACCCTCCATCTATACCTACGAAGATGGATGGTTGAGACTGTTTTGTGACACATGTAATGTGCCACAAACCCTAATTTAGGGTTTTCCTCCCATACCGCTCTCGGTTTGGACGTTTTGGCAAGCTATGCCACTCTTTTGGGGAGGCCGACCATGCGGGGTCCGCGTTGGTTCGGGTTAGCGAATATTCCATACGCTTGGGGGTTATGGAATTGATCCGGGCCATCCAATCATGCTGGTGAAGTTGGATGATCGAGATCATATCCAGACTAATACGGACAGTCAGGATGCTCAATCGGGCTAGTATAACACACCGAGAGTTGCTCAATCGGGCTAGTATAACACACCGAGAGTTGCACTTTTTGCACGGTATTTCGTACATGCTTTCATTATAATGCTTGGAGGTTCGTGTTGCTCTGCTGAGAGCAACACTCAGTCGTTATGCCGCACTGATAATGAGTACAGGAAATACAAGGCTGCTTACGCATAAATTAATAATGCTATAAATTGACAGGGTATATGGGATTGTTGCTACATGCTCCAACCTGGATGAATTTCGTGTATTTAATTCACAGAATGGGATTGTTGTCACATGCTCCATTCTAGGTGAATTAGTAAAGTGAAGAAGTATTCAACACTTATTAATGGCTTTATCTTTTACAAGATGTTAGCGCATAATTTTCTGGTTTTTACAATTTTAACCTTAAATAAAAATCCACCATCAACACTAGGTCACCACTTTCAGTATCCGGCTCCACCCTATCTGCCAAAATCAGTCCCTGAAACAACCCATAAGTCAAGCCCAGCAGGTCCAAGTCCGTCTGAGTCAACTAACTGGATCGGTGAGTCAACTCGCCTGACTCCGATTCAGACATGGTTCTGTCTATTTCTGGGTGATTCCCGACCACTTCAGGCCATACTTCACCAATGCTACAATTTCAACATGCCATCCTGCAATACAACCATTTTGGCTTCATTGTCTCAGCTAACACCCAGTGCCTTCATAATCCTATTTTATCACTGCCTGAGTTCAACCTATTCTAGTAATATAGGCATCAACAATTTTGTCTCAGCCAAACATCACTTCACTGCCAGCCCATAACACCAGCTGCAATTCCTTCTTCCTGTAATTATATCATCTCATTCTCTCACACAGAACCCATAGCAACAGCTCCATCTCTGTATACCACCAGTAAGAGGACCGCCTGAATCAATCCTGCATAGCTTATTGCAGCACCAACTCAATCTCCATCCATCCCTGCAATGCACAGCTCAGTCATCCATTGCATCAAGCTAGTACTGCTCCAACTTCATGTCACCTTCATTAGCTCAGCATCATAACCAACTTCGTCTTTGCTGAGTGCACCAGAGCTGCACCTGTAACACCACAACCCATTGTAACCACCATCTCAGGCCAACCAGCACACCAGCTTCTCCAATCTCAGCTGCATCCATGACTTCTGCAGTTCAATACCCATTTCAGTTTTCTCCATTCTCCATCTTCCTGCCACCACCATCTTTGCCATTATCTGCACCTGCGACTTTGAACTCGACTGCAACATTACTTCCTTGTATCTCAATCTTCTCAACCTAGACATAACAACCACCACAAGTTCTAGTACCCAGAATCCATAACAACAGCACCTGCAGTTCATCTCAACCTTGTTTGTCCATTACACCACTAGAACCGAGCAATTTCAACCTTGAGCTCAAACTTTTATACTAATTTCATCTTTGGGAGCACCACCAACACACACACTAGCATCACATGTTCTGTAATCACCATCTCTTTCACAACTGCACCTCCAATTCCTCAGTTCATCCAGTACAATCAACTAAACCAGTTCATCATTCAATTCACTGCTCAACTCAGCCACAAAATTGCTCACAACAAGACTCAATCCAAGTGATAACCAATACCTATTCTTTAATCCAAGCAGAATTTCAATTTCAATTCCCATCTCAATCTCTTCTTAGCAGCAGACTTTCTCATCTGAGTCATCGAGCAACAACCATTTACTGTAATTGATTCTTCAAATTAGCATCAACAACACACGAATTCGACCCCATTATCAAACCCTAACTTCAATTTCAACTCAAATTCATACTCTCAACATCAGCAGGTTCTTCTTCTCAATGAATCAACAGCCACAGATCCATCGTTTCAGAGACAACCCCAGTTCAGAAGCTCCGAACCCATCTGATTTCGAGAACCCACTCATACTCAAGTTCCATCTCGCTCTGAATTTCTCAATCGTCTTCTCTCAAGAACATCGCAAACCCATTTCTCTACTGTTTCTTCTCATCCATTACCGAGATCAACAAATAATAATTTCCTTTGTTATAATTTCTCATCGCCATGAAAATCAGCAGCAGCAGCAGAGGAAATGGTAGAACGGAAAGAAATGAAATAATTGGGGAGAAACTGTCTTCTCCTCGACCAGATTCAGGGCAAAATATACAGGACATGATAAAGACATCCAATGGCTGGATAAGGGCCACATGAAGTTATTTGGCCTATCGCTTCCAGATAACCGACAACCTAATTCTCTGCTCCGAATATCGCCGATGAATTGACCTTATTGCGCTTTTCGCTCCAAATGACTAATTTCTCCTTCTTTCGCTTCAAACGACTCAATTGCACCTAATAAACTCAAACTCACACATAAGATACATAATTCGCAGGGATAATAGCAAAGAAAGCATAAATACTAGATATAAAATTAGGTATTTTAGACACCTATCATGGAGCTACCTCCTGTATGGCGTCCACCCACTGATCAAGAAGTAATGGACCCGAGGTATTGTCATTTCCACCGGTTCCTTCACCACCCTACCAGTGAATGCAACGCTTTGAAACGCATTGTTCAGAAGAAGCTTAATTCAGAGGGATAGCTTTCCTTCTCTAAGAGATTAATGCGGACGATATCCTTAGAGAGGCTACTTCGGTTTGATACAAGTGAGGCTTCAAAAGCAAGTAAGTTCTATTCAACAATTTTACAAGAAAGATAGTTTTAGAATTCACTGGAGACTTTGCATCCCACACATGGAGAAAGAGGCTCAATGATCAAACGCCATGTTTGTTTCCCTTCATACTTCCCTTTTACGCAAGATTTGCAATTTCATATGATATGTGCAATCATTCATGACCAAGATGCAAATTTCATTTAAAATAATATCTTTCAGAAAAGTCGTTCACAAAAATATCTCAAAATAAACCAATTCAATTACCGGAAGTCAAATTGTGAAAAGAAATCCTCACTATCACTCAAAAAGAAAAGGCATCTAAAGACAGGTAGGTGGCGCGAATCCTTCAAGGAAAGTCTTTCAGCAGCAACTCGTCCTTCTGGGCAAGAGTGACTTTCATCCTTTGAAGTATAGCCTGCTTCAGCTTCAACTCCTTAGAAAACTTTTCAACCTCTTCTTCCTGGAGAGTAACACAGTCTGCAGAAGGGACTTCATCTTGTAATTTCTGGAGCTCCTGAATCTCGGAGAACCCTTTGAAGATTCAAGAAGAATTGAAGTCGTACTGCACAAACACATCTCGATGGCACTTCCAGTCTTCAATCATCTCCTCAGAAACTGTTCGACCAGTCGTGACGCTCATCCCATGGATATAAAATAAAGCTTCCTGGACGCGGTTGACCAATATAAGACGACTTTTGAGCTTCGTAGTGGTAGCAATGTGGTCGTGCTTCTCCCATATCTCCGTGTACAACCCTTCTAACTGAGCTGGCACGCTGAATCCTCCAACCAACACATGACCTGGATAAGGGGTAATGAAAGGAGGATCGAACAAAGCCCCAGGCTGCGTTACCAATACTTCGCCAATCACAGGAGCCTTGTCAGTTGCAGGAGGCCTTTCGGAAGAAGTCACCACGAAAGCCTTATTGATTGGAACCTGCTCAGAACGTTCTTCAAGGGGAGCCACCTCAACAGTAGCGGATGTTACCTCTCTTACATTCCTCCGATGTCTACTTCACTCTGGGTGCTGATTTCCATCACGGCCCCATCAACAAGATCACTTAGGGAGGAACCTTGTCCAACCGAGCTTGCATCATCTCTGTCATTGTCTGGAAAAGGAGCGGTTTCACTAGACTTCTCAGCATGAAGATCAGTGTTACCAGACTTCTGAGGATCAGTGTTACCAGACTTCTCAGCATGAGGATCAGTGTCGCCAGACTTCTCAACATGAAGGCCAACGTTAACATACTTCTCATTCTGAATGCGCGCCAACCTTGTGAAAAGATTCTCTTTCGGAATTCCCTGATTTCAAGCAAGGATCACTCTTAAAAGAATTTACTCTGGAGAAATGAAGGAATCAACAGAAAGAGATTTAAATACCTGCATATTGGAGGAATTGAGGATCACCGAATCACATGCCTGCCTTTTAGATCTCTCTCCCGCTTTGGGGACTGCAATCATCGCCTCCGGTCCGTTTTCCCGGGAGTGGCTTCAACCGAAAATGCTTCTTCAAAACGTCGAAGATGGCTCACCACGGGAATGTCACAACATCCTCCGAGAATTCCCGGAAAGCCAACAGGTTGCTTCCTCCAAAATTCCTTATACTTATCGGTTACCACTGGGTTTCTCCCAATAGGCCAGAAGGGAAGACTCTGCAGTGCCAAGAACACGTCAGCATTAAAAATACCCGGGAGAAGTTCTTTCGGAGACTCCGATGGACGGATAAATGGAACACCCTGGTCAAATCCCATTTGACGAGCAGTACTGTCAATGTTGTAGGAGTCACAGTAAATGCTTCGTTAAATAGATAGGGGATATATCCTGGAATGCAGCTGTGCAGATAAATAAGTTCTCCAAATTTCATAGTCTTGAAATCGGTACGCAACACAGCATCAGGACCGTCAGAAGCAATAGCAAAAGTCTTCGGCTGAACAATGGAAGAGTGGATCGGCCCCCATGGACGGAAATCTACGGAAGACACATTGTCAAAGATGTCCACGAGTTTCGCACCGGTTCTGGGACGCCTCCTCTACCAATGGAGTATTCTCGAGCCACCATACAAACTGCTGAGCGAAGTTGCAGGAACAAGAGCACAACTTTTGAAATGTTCCCACAAGAATGCCTGAAGAAAATCGAAGTGGACGTACGACTCCACCTTCGTGTACCCGTTGGAAACATGCATGTCCATTGCTAAGGCGTATAGATGAGAATGCAACGATCCAAGGAACAAGGCACCTAAGGGAAGAACTTCACCTTTTGCTAGCTTTATAGCAATCCTAACAAGGACACCTCTTATGGTCTTCTTTCCAGAACCGTCGTCAAATATATCTATGGATAGCCACAAAGACAGGAATGCAATCACGCTGAGCTCGTTTTCCAACTCCTGATCCGGTTCTGGGTCTATAGGAGACCACTCCGGTACCCACCAGGTGTAAAGCATCTCATATATTTTTTCTCCACCTTGTCTAGATCGTCGAATTCTGCCACCTTTTGGAGTATAGCGTCATAATCACGTTGTTCCGTGTCAGAAAGCTCATAATAAAAACTTCCAGCGACAGGCAGGTTCGTCAATGCAGCTACGCTTTCCAGAGTAATAGTCATCTCTCCCCATCTAGATATGGCTGTATGATTAGAAGGGCGCCACCGAGAAATGAAAGTAATCAAGCCTGCAACGTCTCTCTTAATTTCAAGAGCAGCAGATGCCATGACCGCATTCAGGATTTGCGCTTTGGTCAAATTAGCTTTAACATCCTTATTATTTAACATGCGTCTCATCCACCCTTCATAAGAACCCAGTGGAGTATGACAAATCTTGAAGTCGATAGGAGAAGGCGGATATTCATTTCTTCGAAGACGGAACCTCATCACAAGTGTCGAAGAAGAAGATGGATCAGCTTCCATATTTTCTGAACCGGAGAGCAGGACTATCTTGTGAGAGGGATGTTTCCTAAAGTTTGGAAAAGGCGAGGTGAACAACTCATCAGCAATGTTCGGCATATCTTTGAAGCTGTCAACACTTCCTGACTTAGCACCAGCATTATCTCCAGAAGATATCTCAACAAGAGTTCTTTTCTTCATTCTACAATAAAAGACAGGAGTCAGTACTTGTATAAAAATGCGCGAGACGTGTAGTCACACACGATAGAACACACATTCACGTTGGAATACACAAGGCGGGATTGGGTCCAAACACCGGTATTGATCAAGTTACAAGTTCGGTATTGATCAAGTTTCAAGTCCGGTATCGCTCAAAGTTTCAAGTCCGGTATTGCTCAAGTTTCAAGTCTGGTGTTGGTCAAGGGCACAAGGCTGGTATAAAGGCGACACTCAGTCAGGCATACGCGGTATGGGACCCACGTTCAATCGAGCATGTATGGCGGAACTACATTTATTTGCACAACACGGTTCTCTTATGTTCATGGGAATCATGTTCACGAAATTCAAGCCGAATTTCTTTCCAAGCTACAACCTAGGAAGCTAGTTTTTGCATGCAACAATGGAAAAGGAAGCAGGACACAACATATTCATGGATTCACAGCTTGTTTTACTAAGCAATCCTAGCGAATATTGGCATATCAATCTTGGTGGAAGAGCTAAGCATAATATATATCTTGCAAAAGGTGTTTACCTAGCAAACTAGGGTTTTACCTTAAAAAAAAAAAACGCTTACCTTGCTGCGGACGGACGGACGGCGAGCTCCGGCAGAGCATTAGCAGCTGCATGGTGGCGCGATAAAGTGGAGATCACGAACGGAGCTGGCCGAACAAAAAAAAAAAAAAGTGTGTGAAGAAAAAGAAAAGGGTCGGTCCCTTTTATAGACAAAAATTCGGAAGAATCCCAATAGAACAAGGATTCCTATTTTGATTGAATTCCTCTTTTGCTTGGATTCCTCTTTTGATTCAAACACGCAAGGAAGGAAACCGGTCCCACCAAAGGATTCCGCACTTGCACAGCGGCGTTTACATGGACAACTGCTAGCGGTCGGTCAAAATTCCTCCGGGTAAACTTTCTTTATCCTTTCTTCTTCACATAAGTATGTCACCATCTCATGCCTACCCCACAATAGCGTAACCATTATGCGCTAGGCAGGGGACTTAATGTTGATGGTGGATTTTAATTTAAGGCTAAAATCCAAAATTATGCGCTAACATCTTGCAAAAGATAAAGCCATTAATAAGTGATGAATACTTCTTCACTTTACTAATTCACCTAAAATGGAGCATGTGGCAAAAATCCCAGTATTCTGTGAATTAAATACACGAAATTCATCCAGGTTGGAGCATGTGGCAACAATCCCATATACCCTGTGAATTTACAACATTATTAATTAATGCATGACCAGCCTTGTATTTCATGTAGTCATTATCGGTGCGGCATGACGACTGAGTGTTGTTCTCAGCAGAGTAACACGAACCTCCAAGCATAAATAATGAAGCATGTACGAAATACCCGTACAGGCTGCAACTCTCGGTGTGTTATACTAGCCCGATTGAGCATATTTGAATCTGGACTGTACATATCAGTCTCAGAAACGATCACGGCCATCCAACTTCACCAGCATGATTGGATGGCTTAGATCGAATCCATGACCCCAAGCAGGTATTGGAATATTCACTACCGACCCAACGCGGGCCCCGCATGGTTGACCTCCCCAAAAGGATGGCATAACTTGCCAAACCGTCCAAGCCAAAGCAGTATGGACGAAAAACCCTAAATTAGGGTTTATGGCACATTACATGTGTCGCAAAACAGTCTCAACCATCCATCTTCGCAGGCATAGATGGAGGGTGTAAATGTAGATCCAAAGGGCCCATAGCATGTCAACACGTTCACTGTAAGCCCGCTTACACACATGACCGATCGGTCAGGACCAAACATGGCTGGTCGTTCCAGATCGTGCGCCCAAAGTGGGCATGCCGCACGGCTGACAAAACCCTAATTAGGGTTTGCATTGATCGCAAACGTTCGTTTTCTTCGGATCGAATGGAGGGTTTAGGAGTCGACTGAGCAGGTCCGGTGAGCATCAACATGATCACTGTGGACCCATCTATCTCCATACCCGATCGGCCAAGGAATACCATGCCTGGTCGTTCCAATTCGCACGCCCAAACTAGCGTGGTCACACTTCCCAATCGCAAACTGATCTCGACCACTTAACTTCGTCAGACGAATTGAGTGGCTTAGATCACATTCCTATGGGAAAGTAAGGTATAGGCATGAACACCAGCCTGCCACCTACACGCCGAACCAATCGGTCGGGACCGACCAAGCTTGGTCGTCCCGAAACGCGCGCCTGAAGAAGGCATGACGCGCGGTATTTGCGGCACCAAACTTCTGTTGTAAATCAATCCTGACCGCTTTTCTTTGCCGGACAAATTGAGAGGTCCAGATCACACTTTCACGGGACAATGAGGTATGGGCATGTATACCGACATGCCGTCTACACGCATGCCCGATCGGCCATGCCAAAATCGTGTCCCAAGCTTGGATTCGACCAAGCTGAAAAGTGGTGCTTGCGCACCTCTTCTAAAAACCTAATTCCACTAACGGTCGCAGATGAGTGTCTCAAAGATCATCTCGTCCGTCCAACTTCACCGGCTTGGTTATACAGCCCTGGTCAGAGTTAATTGGTCAGTGAGGCGTCATGAAGATCACCACTCGTCGCTCTACCACACCATGTGGTCGGCCAAGGGAGGACTTGCTTACGCAACCTCCAAACCATCACATGAAGTAGGCTGGACATGAGGCTATTTTGAGACGCTCAAACAATGATGCTTCATGCACGCTGAATATACTCGATGCAGTACCTGCATAGAATACACACGATACTTCACAAGTATCGACTTCCTAAATAACTTAGTTATTTAATCTAGCATTACATGCTATTTTCTGTGGGTCCCACGATCCACACACTCGAGACATCAATCATGTCACAAACTGGGGGATACATACTGGGGTATTGGCCTGGAGGTTTACAGCGTGCATCACATAACGCGCCATCACAAGAACGTGTCAGGAAGTCATGGACGGTTAGTGATGATGGGAGAAGTGGGCAAGACTGGTCGTGTGACACCAACACACGACTCCACTACTCCATCACTCCACTTTCTCCACTTCCCACGAGATACGAGGGTTAGGCTTAAAGACTTGTATAAATAGGTTCTCCTCCCTATTTTCCAAAAGAGGAACAACACAAAGACAAGACAGAAAACCAAGTGTTGATACAATCGTATCCCAACACCAGAACTGATAGCTTACATTCTGCAGGCCAGTTCAGCTTTCTGATACAAGTCATACACAGCCAACACCTCCACAATCTCAACACCTTCTTCGCTTCATGTAACAGTACATACCTTTTTGTCGGGTTTAAGTGAAACTAGTAACCAAATTCTGCGCCTAGAATGCTTAAAAATTTAATATATGGTGCCTTAATAGTGAAAATTTAGTTTCTAAATACTGAGGTTGTCTAAATAAAAATTATTGGTGCCTTAATAAGCCTGTATGCATGAGGCACACGCGTAGCTTTAGAAACTGGAAATAAAAATAGAAGGGGGCAGAGCCTAGTTAGTAATTCTCCGAATCATTCCCGAATGATTCGCGAATGTATCCGAACTGACCGAATCCGAATGATACTTCCGAACTATTTGAACCCCGAACCTAGTTCCCGGATTATATGGACCTCACGAATGATTGGCGAACGTATCCGAACAAACCGAATCCGAATGATATTTCCGAACTAGAACTTCAAACCTAGTTCGCGCCCAACCTTGCTCTCCCATAGGCAATTCTCTGACCAGAGTTTTGTTGATTAGTTTTTGTTTGATTTTGTATATACTTTATATTTAAATACAATTATTTAGTTAAAATTTTCTATGGGTAGTTGTTTAACTAGTGTTTTATGTGTTAATTTTTGTTTAAAAGTCTATAAACTCGTTTTACAACACATTTATGTGATTAAATTATTTACTTCAAGTTAAATAATCACGCTAAAAATGTTTTTTTCCATCTTATAATCATATACAAATAAAATTAGTCTCGTAATAAGGTCATAATACTCATCAATTTATCATATATGGAAGCCGAATTTTAAGTGCCGAACTCACATTTATAAAACGAATATACACGTACGTATGCCGTTCCGAACTACTGTCCGAACAACGAATCGTTGACAGAATTTTTGACCGAATCCGACCTATGTAAATCCGTAAAATTCTCGTACGTATACCGTCCCGAACTACTATCCGTACCCCGAATTGCTAACTAGGGGGCAGAGATTTCTTATCTCTTCCTTCCTTTCTCTATTTTTCTCTTTCTCTGGTAGACAGAAAAGAAAGTAAGAACATAGCATAAATTTTTGTAAAATTGAAATGAGAAAGGTGAATGGAGAGTGAAATATCCGCCGAGAGTTAAGAGGGGGTCAACTTATTTTTCCTCTTCTTTCTTATTTTTCTTTGAAGAAGTTGGTTCTTCTTACTCAACTAACTGCTCAAAATGAGTCTTATCAATTGATGAGTTTGTATCTCAAGTTGAATGCATGTTTGATTAGTGAGATTTTATTACAGAGACAGAATTGGGTACGAATTGTGAAGAGTTTTGGTGTTAAGTTTTTAAGCCGGCAAATCAGTTGCAAAATAGGAATGCTTTTAATGGATTTTGGGTGGACTAGGATATGAACCTGAGTATTCTAGGATCCCGGTTTCATTAGCAAGGATGGGTTTCGGTAGATTTGATCCCTATCAACTTGGGCATGTTTTCTAGTCAAGAAAACATTTGAAGGAGTGGGTTGTTGCTGGTGGCTTTCGATGTGTTGGATGACTATAGTCGAGAGGATGTTTAGAGTTATGGTTGTATAAGAACGGATGGGTTGTGGTTAAAATTAAAATTCGCAGGTGAAGAAGCTACGGGAGGAGGTCAATATGACCAGGGAAAAAAACATCAACCTACACCAGCATAACGGCACACCAAGTGTTCGATAAATTGCCTGAAAGAGCAGACAATAGGTTTAATGTTCTTATAGCCTTTCTATATATTTATTTTGCTAATTTTGGAGGCTTTATGAGTGCCATGTGATATGGGTTTCCTCTCTAGCATCTGTCTTGTCTTGGTAACAATAGATTGTTGTTCACATGATTATTTTGATGGTTTGATGGGTGATTCATTGTTTGGATGCCACATATATATATATAATATATATAGATGATTCGAGAAAGAGTTCTGTGTATAAGAATGGTTCGATTGAGATGCTTTTGGTCCACAATCTTGCTTATGCTGTATGCATAGTTTTATATAGGCATTAGAGTTTTACATGTGATTTCCTTGTGTAAGGATTAACTCATTTCTTACTTGCTTACTCCTTCCATGTACAGTCTAGTATGTAAGTTGTCGTAGTCTAAATAAATTTAGACCAGCATGCCTATTAATCAGTTTAGATGGGTGATATATAAGAATGGAACATTTTTCCCTTTCTTGCTTATTATTGAATACGGTTAGTGGTTAGCTTAATCTAATTTATTAACCATGATCATCTTTTGGGTGATGAATGGTGTAAACTGATGAATGTTTTAGAATTCACTAGGACCAGAATTATTGCGACTCTTGTAGAATTATAGTTTGCAGGTTAAGGGAACTATGGAAAGAGCTCAAGTCTACACGGCAAAGGGATCTCTCGATTACAATTTAAACTGCACATCAAGTATTTCGGAAAAATCCTCAAAGAACGATAGAAAAGGTTAAGAGTTCTTAATTCTTTTCTTACATTTTCTTATGAGTTTGGTACTTAATAAAATATGCATGTAGTTAAGTTGAGAAATGGTGTTGTATATCTATTGATATCGTTTCTTCATTTCTACTAATAAGTTCTCATGGTCTCAGACGTGTGAAAAGAGAGCCCACTCTTGATTTTACGACTTGAACTATTCAGTATGTCTCATGCTGTGAGTATACATATATGTGTACTGTAGCTAAGGTGCGCTAATGTGACAATGGGGCTTAACTCGTTATTTTGTCCTTACGAAACTACTTTACTGCTATGTTTGATAGGACGGTCCTAAACCCATATGTTCGTGTTTTATATGTGTGATGGCATCGTACCGGACCTTTACATTTTCCATTTATGTGCAATCCTTTCACTAGCTTGTTAATATGAAAATGACTAGAATCTAGTCTTAGAGTTTTGGACCATTTGGTTAGGCTAGCAGTAACTAAGTTTCCTAGAGAACATGTTCCCTATAATTTAGATTAAATTAGCTGTAAATGGAAGTCATTTCATATCCTTACAAATTGGTTGGTGGAAGATATATATGTAGAATTCTAATTATGTACGTAGCTCCTAAACTTGTCATGTGAGCTTTCTCTCATCGTGTACTTATTTTCTGTTTTAACATGTTTCACTTTTGAAATGATAATGAGAGATCTTTACTTATAAAGTGTCATTTTCATCAGCTATGGTTGGTTAGATGGAAAGTAAGGGGATCTACTCTCGGCTAATGGGGAGTTCAAGTAATGTTTGGCAGTAGCTTGCTTTTTATGCGAGGGTCGAGCCCCCATATATTTTTCTTAATGATAGTCACTTTTTGGGATATGCCGTTAAGGATTTTCACTAGTCTTCGTAATGTAGTGGATATGTTACATTATGTGGAGATCCAGCAAATAAATAGAAATTATGAGCATGTTACGGACCTACACTAAAATGAAATACTAGCGCTGGTTATTTTTGTAGTTCTTGTGACCTTTCTTCTTATCAGATGTACTGCCTAGCCTCAGATTGCTTTGGCTAACCATGTTAGACTAATGATTTAGTTTTCTTCTAAATTTAAGTCTATGTCTCTCTTTGTATTCTTAGTTCTTCATTGTGTAATTGTAACTACAATGCTTATGGCGGTATCTAAGTTAGTACAGAGTCTATGGGATTGCGACCCCATTTTCAGTTTGAGAACAGATTGGCAGTCAACATTGGATCAAGTATTTATATAAAAATATATGAAAATTAATTAGATGGTAATGTCCGAATAAAATGCTTATGCCACTAATGGATTATTTAATGTTTGAGCTAACTATTGTAACATATATGGACCATAAGAATTGTGGATTAATTGTCTGGGCACATTAGTGGTATAATCACGCCTACTGAAATATATTTCTCATTCAGTTAGAGTTTGAAGTTAATGCCTTTTTATGTAAATTGAGTTACATTCCTCTTAAGCATTTCATTTTTTTGTTATTAAACAATTGTCTTCAACATTTGATTTTAAGGGGCAGGTACATACGTTTTGTACCGATAACTAAAGAAAGCTTGAAGTATTTGACTGCAGGTCAAGGGATGGTTGTTGTTATGAAATTCATACCATCCATGATAAGATATAAGAGATAATTGCTACCATCGAGGGTAGTTCATATTATCTAAATAAATAGCTGACGAACTACGGTCGTGCTTGATCCCTTCGAGCAACGAAGAGGGTACGTAGGCAACCTCTATGCGGTTCAGCACAACTCTATGAGGTTATTCATATCATCTGAAAGGGGTTGGTTGCTGCTTTGCAGTTCATACCATTCATTCGGAGATGATTGTAACCTTGGAAGTAAGAGGTGGTTGCAGTAATGATTGTTCATACTACCTAATGAGAGATAATTATTACCATCCGTGGTAATTCATATCATTTGTCTCGATACCTGAGAAGGGATGGTTACTGTCTATAGTGGCAGTTCATACCATAAATATTGAAATGACTACTAACTCTTTCGAGTAGTTCATACTATTTGAGAAAATGGTGTTTTGAGCTTGATAGAGTATTGTGAGTTGTCAGGCCCACTAGGGCACCCTACCTATGGGTGGCTACCCGGAAGATCGTTGCGGCAACGATGGTCGGTAACCGTAACTACCCCGACATTGGCACTGGACATTCCTCACCCGTCCGATACGGTGTGTTGTCGAGCCCACCGGGGAACCCCACCACCTCGGTGGCTACAGGAAGACCATTGGCACCGGCCGATGGTGGCCGGTATCCATAACTACTCTGACAATTCTGACATTTACATGACCCTTAATTGAGGTTTCTGTTCAGCAGAGTCTCAGTCTGTGAACCCTGGTGTTCGTTTGGAGATGATTGTCACTTGCATAAGGTGATTAATATCATTTGGTTGGTTAACAATATATGAAACTGTACAACAGTTTGACGGATTCGATAACCCTTGGAATGAGAACAGAGTTTTCCAGCTCAAGAAGTAGTTATGCACAAATTGATGAACATTTTCTTGGTAAAACCGAATTGGTCCGAAGAATTTGAAAGTCTAGTTTCTTGAATGGCGTATTAGTGAGTCGGAGCTTGCCAAGCGGGCCGTAATCCAACCCGTTGGGAGCGAAAATTCTCTGATCTGTCACACTTCCCTCCCTAAGATCAACCTCATCTCCTTCACTTTGTGACCGAAGCAAGTCTGGAACGGTCATTTCTTGGTTTAGGCCAGAGTTGTACAGATTGATTTCTCGAATCACAAGCACTCCCGTGCAGTGCATTTGTTTAGGGTTTAGATTCATTTCTCATCCACACACCCCAAATTACCAAAGCCGGCAGAAATAGTTTTCACCCATAAACAAGTGCTTACAAGAAACTCACCATGAGCAACAGAGAGGTTCAAGTTAATGGTAGGGTTATTCAGAGTAGAGTATGGAAGGTTTTATGGAAAAGTAAACTAGCTCATCGAATCAAAATCTTTGCCTGGAAATGCTTACATGAAGCTCATTCCACAAGAATGAAGCTTGCACTATATAATGGCAGTTTAGACAAGCAGTGTGCTGTCTGTGGTTCAGAAGATGAAACAATTGAACACTTACTGTTTAGATGTGCACATGCTAAAACAGTCTGGAGATTGGTTGATGTGGATATCTATGAAGTAAAAAGTAGATTTCACGGTATTTCTGAATGGGTTGAGAATTGGCTTACAGCAGTAAATAACTCTGTTGACAACAATGATTTTTATACACTAGTGATTAGTGCTTGGATATTATAGAAAGACCGATGTGATTCTGTATAAGATTAATTACTACTTGCATTCTCATTTACCAGATTCCCATATTCATGCTCATAATACTACCATCCATAGTACCTCACAATGGCTACCACCTTTGCAGCATGCTAATTTTTTTTAATGTGGATGCTTCTTTCGATTATAAACTAACACACTTGGTACTGGTATTATCTTGCGTTCTCATTCAGGGGCCTGCAAAGGAATCAAAGGATCTTATGCAGATGGAGCAATAAATCCGGAAATGGGAGAATGCATGGCTATACGTGAAGCTTTGAATTGGGCTAGGGAGAAAGAATTCACAAAGATTCATATAGAAGCTGATGCTAAACTTGTCATTCAATCAATCACAGACAACGTTCTTCTCATACAATGGGAAAACAGGAACCTTCTTAAGGAAATAAAACATTTGAGTTTAGGTTTTGGACAATGTTTTTTCTCTTATATTAGTAGAGATGATAACCAGGTGGCTGATTCAGTTGCTAAGTCAGTTAGAGAATCTGGTACAAACATTTATCTTCTTAGTGATTTTCCTGAAGAGTATTGTAATCTCCTGGCAAGGGATTGTAACTTTCTTCCAACATAATCAATAAAACTTTTTTTTTTCTTTGTAATTGGGCCTAAAATAGGCTTAATTTGAAGTTAGATGGGCTGGGGGTGCAAGTGCACACCCTTGCACTGGGTTGGCTTCGGGCCTGCAACCCTGGATAACAAGTGTAGGGTGCAGCGAGTTCACAATCTAATGGAGACACGTGGCATTGGATAAGCATAAATTTTTTATCATTAGAGATAGTTGTTTTATCATATATTTTATTATATTATAAAAATATTTATTTATTTATTTATTTCGTTTGGAGTTTATATTAATAAATTTTTTTTTACAAGAAACTAGTTGGAAGCCTAGCAACAAGTTGGGCTCCAACACCTTTTTGAATAGCTATACCTATTCTAACGAAAAGAAAATTACCAACTTTTACATTTGCATCATGCCTAGCTATGAAGTTCTTCAACCTTTTCAAAAACTCGATAGTTTCAATACCAAGTTCACCCAAGTAGTAAAGGCTAAGGTACCAAAACTATAACCATTAGCATTACATACTTCAAGATATTTAACCCGTTTCCCCTCAATAACTTTTACTTTGGAGTTTATATTTGTATAGGATAATATTTTAGGGAAATATTGTTTTTTAATTTTTATTTTCCAAGTAATGTAATCTATAAATATGCGTTACAAATTTATTGAGAATTAATTAGAAAAATATTAAGGAAATTGTATTATTCGATTCCTAGAGTCATAGCCTTAAATAAATCTACAAATATGCTTGAATCTGCTGCCCGTTGAATAAAAAACTAATCGTTTCTTATCAATTGGTATCAGAACAAGTTCTTTCATACTCAATTCCGCGACTACCATTATTTATCATCACCGACCAGTCGCTTTATCCACCACGACGATCATCGTTCCATCTTTATCCATTAAACAAAAACAAAAACAAGAAAGAAGGAAAAAAATTACTGCATTGATCTATACATATGGTCAAGTCAAAGCAAGATTGAAAATTTGTACAACAAAATCTATATATATTAGTTATGTCATCATCCGTCTAAAATTTGTTGCACATCTATTATATTCGAGTTGCTGCCCATCAGAATTCAGATACTACATCAACACAATCACAAGGTTTCGTGCTTACATATTGCTTTGGTTGATTTAGTTAGAATCTTCAAACCCAGCTTATTTGTTAGATTTTTGTTAAAGAGAGAGCAAAAAGAGATCTGAGGAGTGCAAAATCGTAGCCCACTAATTAAACCGGGTTATATATGTATCGATGAGTGAGACTAAATTACCCTTTCTAACCGCACGAAATTTTCACATGCTCATCGAGTCATCATCAAACCTACGCTCCTGCCTCGTTTTGTTTTCTCTATAAACATAATTACCATCACGAAAACTTTAACTTTCATTAATGGTGGTGAATTTTTTTCTTACCGTTGTAATCATAATAAATGCAAAACCATTACCGTGCATATAAGAAAAGAAATCCCAGAAATCTAAATATCACCAACAGATGGACGCAAGGAGATCATGATTTAGACATTTCATGCTAAGAGAGCAAAATGCTGCGACAATGGATGATTAATCATGGAACTAATCCGTTCAACCAACATGGAACTGTTGTCTATTGTACAACGTCACAATGAGATCCTAATACTGAATATTATCTAATCATGGATATTAATTCTGTTTCTTTTTAATTTTTTCAAATGGTAACAATAATGATATGAATAAGAGACAGATTTTCATTGCCAATGAAACTGATACTGATTTTCGGTGCACCACCTCTCCATAAATCAAGAAGTATCACACCTTTAACATTTTTTCTTTATTGTATAGTGTACTTTATCTTAGAGTTTCGACTGAATTTTGACAATGATGGTAATGGTGAATTTTGACAATGGTGGTAATGGTTATGAGAAGACGATGACAGGGTTAGGTTTCGTTGGCAATGGTGGTAATGGTTAGGAGAAGACGATTAGGTTTCGGTTAATGTTAGACGTATGTGAAAATCTGTGTGATCATGAAGGGCAATTATGTCTGACTCATATATTTATATTAAATCAACCCTAGTTAATGAGTCAACAACGATTTTTGCACTCCTCGGATATTTTTTGCTCTCCCTATAACAAAAATTTGTTACATCCTAATCCATAATCCGATCTTAATTCAACTAGTTAAAGGCCCACTAACCCAACAGTCAAGCTCAACAGTTCCACGCGATCAAATATTCAAATTCTAAGACGCCTAGTTTCACCTTAATTTAGTATGCACCTGTAAACCATCCTAAGAAAATTATTATATCAGTAATTTGATGGTAGAGATCCGGCGAGTTGGTTACTTTAAGCGCAACTAATTTTTGAATTTCGTCAGAAGAATTTGTGAAGGTAGTCAGTGATCACCTAATTGATAGTCTATTCAGATGGTACAAGTGGATGCAAGATTATATTTCGGGGTCCTGGAAGAAGTTTTATTTTGCTTTATAAAAGTGTTTTTGAAGCGACGATCCTAATCTTTCCTCAGCCAATTTGCAATGAAATTTAGAAGAAAGTCGTACTTATTGGAAGTCTGCATTCCAAGAGTCAAGGAGCATCAAAGATCTAAATCCGTTAAACCACAACCCGTTGCAACTACGCATGATAATTCCATTATTATAATTCTGAAACCCAGTGAGTCGATTAAGTTTTTTGATACCGTTAATGTTTAGAATTTGTTGAAGAAGTAAACAAATTTGTAGGGTGCGTCAAAATCGGGCCTTGGTGGAAAGGTTCTCTTCAAGAAGAATGGAATGGTATATGTGGAGCCTCGGTCTATCTAAAGGACTTTGATGGCAAAGTACCATTTAAAGAGAAGGGAATGATAAGACCACGTCTTATGGACCATGTCAACGGTGTTGACGCAATACGTCACTTAAGCGTATTTGGCGTATATGGTCCTTTATATGAGTTAAGTCTCTCAAGATTATAGAAGCCACCATGCATGGATAGCAAGTGTAAGCTACGAAGAGTACACAAGTCCAATGGAGGCGCAGGGCATTGGAAGCGTAAATTCTTTATTATCATAGATAATTGTTTTATTATGTATTTTATTATATTATAAGTATCTATTTATTTTATTTAGAGTTTATATTTGCTTAGGATAGTATTTAGTAAAATATTATTTTCTTATTTTCCAAGTAATATAGCGTATAAATAGGCCTTACGAATTTGTTGAATATGAGAAATATATTAAGAAAATTTATTGTTTGGTTTATCGGTTCCTAGAATCAATTACCTTTTAAGGTTGAATCTACTGGTCGTTGAATAAGAAACTAATCGTTTCTTATTAAAGAGTGACTTAAAGCTTTTCCTAATACTGTGAGTCATTTGTTGTTTCCGATGATTGTTAGATTTTCTGTGATGCAAACGATTATACTAGTAACAATTAAGTTAAGTTTTTCACTGATTTTAGTGTTATTTCGGGACAATTAATAAATCTAGGAAAATAAGGTTCTTTTCAAACCCAAAAACAGAGGGGAAAGTAAGATATGATATAAAACAGAAACTGGGAATAAAATCAATATCCCTAAAAGGATAGATATATAAGATCCCTTCTCTTTACGAATAAATCAAAAATCAAAAGTTTTGAACCTTTAGTTGAAAAAATAAATAGTAAACCATTAAGCCGGAAGGGAAGTATCCTATCTCTTACTAGAAAAACAATTATGATAAAAAATGTCACCTCTTCACTTGGTATATACCAAATGAATTGTTTTAAAATACCAAAGAAAATCTGTCGTAACTTGACTAGGATGCAAAGAGATTATCGGTAGGGTAAGGATGAGAATGAAAAATAAAAAGGTAAAAAAAGAGTCTATCTTAGAGTATGGTACTCGATTTGTAAACCAATCAAAGAAGGAGGCTTGGGGCTATAATACATACAAAAAAAATTAATCTAGCCGTGATAGCTATAATGGGGTGGCGCTCAAAGGAAACCCCACATACTATGTGGGCTTTTATTCTTACAACAAAGTACTACCTGGACACAAATATTATTAAAATAAACACAAAACCAAATATAAATGGATACGGAAAGGGATGATTTCTGGTGTTGAACAGATTAAACAGAATTATAGATGGAGAGTGGGTAATAATAAAAGTATTGATGTTTAGGATGACTACTGGATTCCAAAAGTCAAATCACCAATTAACAGGCCAGCAATTGGAACAATTAACATTCAAGAGGTAAATCAGCTCTAACTAAAAACAAAACTTGGGGAAATGAACAAACTAATAGGTTGCTTGAACAACCTACCATCAGTAATATCCTAAAGACATAGTTTCAATGACAAATAAAAATGATACATCGCATTGGAGACTTACTTTAATGGGTAATTTATTGTTAAATCCTTGTACAACTCTATAAACTCTAATGCAGAACATGAAAAAGAGAATGTGGAAAAAAATATGGAACTTAAGTCTCGCTCCAACAATCAAAATATTTATATGGAAAGCATATCATGCCATTCTCCCAGGCATAATGAGAGTGGTAGTTGTTATTCTTAATATTCACACGAGTTGTAATAGGATAATAATCCTTTACTCATTTTTTTATGTAATGCAATTTTATCAAACAGGTTTAGATGTATTTGACTTCTAACATAAATTATGTGGTAATGGTAGAATAAAATTTCATGATTGTCTAAAAAATTGGTTTGTTGAATTATATAGAGATAATATTCAGTAAGGATGGGCAGAATTCTGCAGTACTGTAATATGGCATATTTGGAATGCAAGATATATCTTAATATTTAGGAACAAAAAATCGCAAAACAGTGCAGATACGACGAGTAAAATAATAATATTCATTATTAGTACTGCTACTGCGTATAAGTAAGATTATTGTATTACTCGAGCCATGTATTGGAATCCTTTGATTGATAATAATGAGTTGATAACAAATCACGTGAGCAAACATAAATTTCTTTCTTAATAGGATTATTATTACCTAGCCAATGTCAAATCCTATAGAAGCCTGAGAACTGGACCAACTCTTGTAAATTATGCCATGAGTAAAGATGATAGGTCAGTCTTCACACACCTCTCTATTGATGAAGTTCTCGCAAATGTTTTCGTTTGTTCTTCAGTCTTCAATTCAGTGATGTCTGATACTCAACTGCCATAGTCTAATCCTAATCCGAGACTTGACTTTAATAGACTAGACATAAAGATACAGTTTTGTGCATATAACATTGGAAACAAGCTTGAGATAACAAAACTTATGAGTTCAACCGAGCAATGCTCTAACAGGTAACTACTTTCAGATGGAAACTGTGTGGTGCGAATCATTCTGACACTGGTGTTCCACATCAACATCGACATCACCGCTCCCTCGGACACGAATGGATTGCATTACTATAACAACAAAAACATATGAAGCCACTTTCTTGTTAATTGTAACGAAGTGATATGGCATCCCATTTTGATCACGACTACCGACTTTCATAGTTTCTTCATTAAATTTATAAAAATATGTTTTCCCACATCTTGTTACCTTATTGTAGGGCACCATTGATATTATCTTATGTAAAATAAACATAATTTCTCCAAATACATTTATCTTTGTCTACGCCAAATCTTGCACCCCTAACTTTGTTACGCCAGCAGTTTGAAAATCTGATCGAGTAGCCATATTAAAGAAAATTAGACAATAATGAACTGTAGAGAAGATGAGAGTCAAACTGGTGAATTTTGTTTTAGATTATACAAATTTGAGTGAGAGATGGAGAAGTGCAGAGAAGGTGTGAGTTGAAAAGCGGTTGGAGTTGAATATTTATGTGGTCATGGATTTGTAGCCATTGGATCTCGACCGTTGGCGGCTTAAACTTGACCGCTCATTGTAGTCTCTATCGAGCGGTCAAGACTCTACCGTTCGATAGGCACTCCATCTCGACTGGCTAAGTGGTAAATGTACCACTTATGTTTGTTACTTTGTTCTGCCCATAAATAGTGGTGCAAAAATGGCAAACTAACACAAAAATCATGTATATAGGAACCTGTCTTAGAGCTCTAAATGGAGCGTTGGCTATAATCCTTGTCACGATTCCCCATTTTCATCACTTTTTTATTTTATTTTTATTTTTTTTAATTTTTTTTTTTTTTTTTTTCTTTTTTTTTTTGTTGTTGTTTTTAGATTCTTTATTAATAATGTATTTCTCTACTGAGAATCGTACAATGCTTTAGTTGGTAACCGAGCAACAAGCTGGGCACCAACTCCTTTTTGAATAGCTACACCTAGTCTATGAAAAATAAAACTACCAAAACCGCTACCAGCGTCATTGCTAACTAAACAATTCTTCAAACGCTTGAAAAAACAAATAGTGTCATCACCAAGCTCTCCTAAGGTGGTGAAGGCTAAAACCCCCAAACCATACCCATGTGAGGCACATACCTCCAAATACTTAGTACGTTTACGCGCAATAGCTTTCGAGATGGCTTGACCTGGAACGTAAGTACGGACCCCCTCCCCAGTAAATGGAGATACGCCAGTGACGTCCATGCACACATCTTGTCCATTTTCCCAGTTAAGGACAAGGATATCCGCTGGACGTAAGTCCTTGTTAGCATCAGACAACATGCCCAAATCAACTTCTTTACGCACAGGTACACTAGCTTTGTAACAAATATCCACAATTACATCACGAGCAAGGTCATGACGAAACTTGATACCCACATCTTTGGCACAATGGAGGGCATGGTCACCAAAAATATCCATAGGCTTATTACAACTAGAGCAAAGACTGTCCTCACCAAACAAGGGAATACCAAGGCGATAGCAAGCAAACAACCGCTCGAATTGTCTAGGCCCAATGCATTGATCTAATCCACTAATGGGGACAGCCAAAAGATAATCTTGTGCATGCTTAACCCGGTTACATTGCCACAAAATAGAGTCTCTTGCTTGAGACAAGGAAAATTGGACAGGGATTTGCTTCTTAACCGCATAAAAATAAGTGACTGCCAAAGAGTTCATGGAAGGGGGGAAATCATACAACAGTAAGTTGTGTCCATGAACAAGACCTTCAATAATTTTACATTTCAAACTTACATGAGAAGGAGAATTATCTAGAAAAGAGATTCTCTGCTTCCTTGTCACTTTTCTATTTTACTCTGTTTTTTTTTTTTTTTTTTTTTTTGAGCAAACTCTCAAGAATGATTAAATTAAAAAGAAATAGATAAAGCAAAAAAGGGGACATAGACCTGACTTCCTGAAAGGTGAGAGAAATAAACAAACCAACAATAAATCAAAAAAATAAAATATTTGGTATGGCCCGGGCTTGAACATTTTGTTAGCCCTGGCTTAAGCCTATTACCCAGACACAAACTACATCCCAATATAAATTGAACGATTTTTTTGGGGACTACTCCAAAATGGTGGGGGACTACTATTACTGTTTTGGATGGATATTATAAGTAATATTGAGTCACCCATTATCTCAATTTTTTTAATACCAAACTTTCCCTTGGTAATGATTAGTGAGATTAAATTAATAAGTTGATTTTTTCAAAAGAAGAATTATTGAGAGGAGAAGAAGAAGATGAAGATGAGGGTTTTGGAAGAAAAAAGTTAGATCTTTTTCTTTAAGAGCCACAACAAGAGTATGATGTTTTGGGTACTCATGGATACTTCAAATTTATTTAATGGTGCTTGAATTGGCCAAAACATTCCTAAAAATGAACAATTTAAAAATTGATTTCAGTTTGGTTAACAAAGTTCGGCTACGACATCTGAAGAACATGTAACCGAACTCATCTGCAAGTATAGTTCGGCTAATGCTTCTGAAAACACAGGTAGCCGAACTCAGATTTGATGGAGTTTTTTCTTTCAGAGAAAAGTTCGGTTAGGAGAAGAAAATTGCGACGTAACCGAACTAGGGATTTTTTTTGCAAAGTAACCGAACTCAATATATAGGTTTTTCAGAGAAAAGTTCGGTTAGGAGAAAAAAATTGCGGCGTAACCGAACTTTTTGTGACGTAACCGAACTAAAAGTTCGGCAGAGACATTTTTTTTGCGACGTAACCGAACTTTTCTCTGAAAAAAAGAAAAACCTCCATTAAAGTTGAGTTCGGCTAGTTCGACAAAGTTTTTCACATAATTGCTAGCCGAACTTCTCTCTGCAACTTCCATTTTCAACTCATTTTGATGATTACTTCTCATTTTTTCAACCAAAAACGAACGACAAGTAATGGGTTTGTTATAATTTTGGTTTTGATTTTGTTTTGTTAATGATTTAAATTAAGCTATATATAGAGGTGGTGGTGGTTTGAGGTGGTCGGTGGTGGTGAGCGGCGGTGGTGATGGGAGGAGGTGGTTATATATATATAAGTGGTGGTGATGGGAGGAGGTGGTTATATATATAGGTTAAGGGTAGGTTAGTCATTTCCACACTTTAGGATACCCCTTATAACTATATGGTAGATATTCTTATCAATTAGCAGTCCCCCACCAATTTAGAGTAGTCCCAGAAAATCGTTCTATAAGTTAGGCTTATTAAAACATGGACTTGGGCTTCTTTAGGGGTGGCTTGAGCAGATAAGCCTGGCTGTACTTCCGCCCTGGCAAGTTAACATCTTTTACACCAAGTTAACAGTTCTTTAATTAGGAACTATGATTTTAGGCATACATAAAATTTTCGGGGCATACAAAATGATAGTCCCATCTTGGGTGACCTTATAAGGGGTGACCTATGGGTATCTCAATTACCTATATACCCTTAATACAAAAATCTAAAATCAGTTTTCTAAAAAATCAAAATCAGCTTCCCTTAACATCTTTTCTTCTTCCTCCTCTAGCCGAACTCTTCCCCTCCCGCGAAAAAAAAAATTCATCACCGTGATTAATTGTCGATTCGTAAAAATTTGATTGTCGATTAAACTGAACTACATAATGACTCGTACAAAGAAAAGCAGGGACTAGGCAAACCAAATCGTCTTCTAATCCATCAATTGAAGAAGAAGAACCAATTGAAGATGAAAGTGTAGAAACTGAAAATCAACCACCAATTGAACCAGAATTGAACCAACCGCATCTCCAACTCAGGAAATGAGGATAAGAAAGTAAGTTTTACAAACCCAATCTCCTATTTGCTTGTTTTTCATCGATTAAATGACTGGTTACGGTGTTGGGTTCGGCTCAAAATTGAGTTGCGTTTTTAGCCGAATCGTTTCTTCACAAAAGCTTCATGTAATCAGTATATGAACAGTTCGGCTTGAAATTTCATGAAATTTCAAGCCGAACCTAGTCCTGAAAGAGATGCATAGGGGTTCGGCGTATTCGATAATCATAATATGTGCTAGAACCTAGCACATTTACGAGGTTCGGCTATTACCATATTCACAATATGTGCCGAACCAATACAAAATTATTAACCCAGAATGTACATGATCGGGTTAGGCTTATATTCTACTTATTCAAATAGCCGAACAATGTGTTTCCAACAGGTTAGCGCTTACGAATTTATAAATATAAGCCGAACCCTAAACATTTTTTCTTCCAGACAGTTCGGTGTAGGGTTCGGCTTGTTTGGACAATTCGAACCAAGCCGAACTCTGGTCTACAAGGTAGGTTCGGCTCTTAATCAACACTTTCAGCTAGCCGAGCTGTCCATCTAGACTCGCCGAACCTTAGTGAAAAAACACAAACTTTTGATGATTTTAACCTACAAAAGTGAGATTAAACTAGGGGTGTTCATGGTTACTGGTTAACCGAGAAACCGAACCAAACCAAACCGATTAGGGGGAAACCGAACCGAAAAGGGTTTCTACTGGTAAATTGAAGGTAAATTGAAGGAATCGACTGAGGCAAGGGTTTCTACTGATAATGAACTCAAAAAGAAGAAGGATTCGTGTCATAAAATGAATCAGAAGATCGAGGAATTCATGAGAAGGTTTAAGGATTTGGAGGTTCAAGCAAATTTGAGGTTCAAATATGAACTTGATTTGGAGAAAAAATTGGAAGTTTCCCAAACTAAGTATGATGAGTTGCGTGTGAGGTTTAAGGAGAAGAAAGCAAGAGGGATTTCTCTTGAAAATGAACTCAAAGAGTACAAGCAAATGTTTTTTCAGCTGAAAGAGCAAATTGAGAGTCTTGAAGAAGATAAAAACGTTTTAATTGAAAGAGAGAAAAAGGAACATGAAAGAATCAATTTCTTGGAGGAGGAAAATAAGAAGATGATGATGAAATGTGATGAGGGAGGAAAAACTATCCAGCTCAATGAGGAGAAAAGAAGAGCTGAGGAGGAGACTGAACTCTTCAAGTCTAAGTTTAGGGAATTGGAGACTCGAGCAGACTTTTGGAAGAACAATGGAATCGAATTGGGGAAAGAAATGGAAGTTCATCGAATTAAGTGTAACAGTTTGTCTTTGGAGCTCAAGGATAAAGAAATGAAGTGTGTTGAATCTGAAGATAAATTGAGGAATCTAATGTCAATTAAAGTCGCTTTTGAAAAAGATATTGAAGGATATAAGACGGGATTTAGTGGACTGGAAGAGCACATTATGGGTCTATGTGAAAGAGAGAAGAAGTCACAGGAAAGAATTACTTACCTGGAAGAGGTAGTCAAAAAGATTGGAAACGGAAGAGAGTCGGAGACTCAG
Source organism: Papaver armeniacum (assembly GCA_023531295.1). NCBI lineage: Eukaryota > Viridiplantae > Streptophyta > Magnoliopsida > Ranunculales > Papaveraceae > Papaver > Papaver armeniacum. The sequence continues at coordinate 30,893 of JAJJWW010004671.1, forward strand.
GTCTTGAGGCTGGACGAAGATAATTCAGCTTTGAGGTTATCACATTCTCATGGTAATAGAGAAAGAGAATCTGAACCAAAAGGTTCGCTGAATAAGGGAAAGAACAATATAAACAAATACTTTGCAATGAAGTAGATAGCGCAGCCAATGATGCTCATTTGCTTCCGTCCACCGTCGAAGAGAAGATGTTTAGTAACACTGAAAAGATTCTTACATCCGCCTTTCCACCCAGTTGCAACTCTGCCTCACTTCAGGGGAACAGAAATGAACATGGTTCAGGTAACAATGATATACCTCTTCTTAGATATGTACATTTTCCCCTTGTATTTTTTGTGTCTATATATACCATAGGTGGATATTAACTCCTTCATCTTCTGCATTCAAGTAGACCATTTCATGGTCTCTCTTTAACTAGTAAACATATAGGGAACAACCAGTTGGAGTATCGCAGTAGAAAGAAGGGTACCTATTATAAAAGCTGAATAGTTCATTAAAAATTGGAATGGCTGCAAAGACTTGATCATCTTTTGCTTTTTATCCTCTTAAGTGCTATATAAATTTCCCTTTGAATTAAGGTTTCTAAACAAAAGGCAAACAACTCGCTAAAATAACCATCTCGAACTGTTTTCCCTTATAGGACAGGTATTCAATCTATTGATCTGCACTTTTCATACGTCACCCCTGCTGGGTGAATTTCCATTGACAATTTGGCATTCCTAGTGAGGATATAGCAAGTACTTGAATTTTCTTATACTTAGGTTGCTGAGTTTCTTTTACAATATGGAGTTCTGTTCCATGATATTAGACCTTACTTGAGTTGAAATCTGTGGTTAAAGTGCAGTGGATGTACTGTTTGCAAGGAACGCTAAATCCACTGCCAGGAACTTAGTGCATTGCCACCTGATATTATCCACTTCTTTGCACATTCATTGCATCAGCCTACTGGCCAAATTTTTATTTTATGCATTGGTGTGCAGGAATCCTTTTCAAATGATTACAAGACATTAAGAACCTCAAGTTTCTCCCCGTCTTTAGGATCTGTGTTTTTATAATTCTATATTTTATATGAGTGTATGTATAAATGCTTCTCTTTCAATACGATTCTGAGTTTTAGCAAAACAACAAACCCTGTGAAATCTGTTATGCCTTTCTCCAATGCCTCTTTCTTTGTGAATTGAATTCTCACCTTTATCTTGAAACCGTTATCTTCTCATAAGGATGAATTCGCGCAATCATTTTTAGTACTAAAATTCTCTTTGGTAAAAAGGTATAAGTCTTAGTTGTAAATTTGTAATATATCATTCGTTCAAAGGTTTACTACTTTTCATTATGGGTGGTCGGAATGAAATACCTCTTAGGAGTTTTTACTAAGAAGATTATCCATGCTAAACAATAACTTGCTCACCTGTTTTCTGCACTAGAAGATCTATTAAAGAACCAACTTATTAATCCAAGTAGATAGACCTAGGATATGTGCTGCGGACTATGAAGATAAACTTAAAAGTTGATTGTACAAACTTACAAGTATGTTGTGCTTCTTAATTGGATATCTGCACCACTGACCAATACATTGAAAATAAACTCATAATGCAATATAATCATCCTTGCTAATTTGTTGACTATATGCAGGCCCGTGTTATAATGTCAAGAACGATAAGATGAATACACTATTAGCTGCGAGGGTGGCATTAGTGACGATAGTAGAAAAGCAACTAGGTCATGAGATAAAAGGGATATCTAGTGAAAAGCTACTTATACCCAAGCAAGGTAGTGTAAGAACATTGTCAAGAGGTCTAATTGAGATTGATGACAGTGACCATGGAAAGGAGATTTCTCCAAATCATACTTATAACATCACAAACAAAGAAATGGATCAGTTTTCAACTGATGTTACTTCCCAAAAAAATTTACTGACTCCTAATAAGTGTTTAAAGCGGCCGCTGCCAGATCAGAGATGTGAGGAATATGAATGCATCTTTGGAGAGGGTAAGGCATTAATCCCATTACCGGAAACTGCGAAAAAATGTAGAATTACAGAAGCATTAATCAGTAGAACCAAAAGTGAAGATGATGTTACAATTCCAGTCAGCAGTACAATGAATTTGTGTGCCAGAGGTCAACAGATGGAAATTTCCGTATCCTCTTCAAGAAGGAGATCGGTTTTGCCGAGACAGTGTCTAGGAAAAAGTTATTGTGCAGAAAGTACTATAAAGCATTTGTACAAAGAAACTGTGGTGGATAAAGTTGGGTCAGACGACAGTGAGGGTAAATCTTTGGGTGGACTATGTGTAAAAAGCTCTGACAGTTCAGGCAGTGAAGATAGTTCTAGTGACTCAGAAGATTCGAAATGCATCGACTTGTCTTATAAACAGGTTCTAGAAAAACTTAAACAAAGCAGATTGAGAGAATCAAAATGGCAATTTGAGGCAGACATGCTATCTTCATTTGAAGAGGATCCAGAACTTTGTATGAAGGCTGTTTGTACTCTCTATCGGCAGCAAATGTCTTTCAAAAACTCAGAGACGAGATCTTCGTGTTCCACTAACCGAGGCTTTAACAAGTATGATGCGCTCAGGTATGGTATTAAGTCCCCTTTGTTAAGCTTCTACTTTTCTTATCTGATTTGCATCTCACCTGCTCCTAGTCCGACATCTGACCTTAAACCGAGACTGAAGTGGTCAGCCGGGTCAAAAAATTTAAAATTATCTTCACGAAACTAAATGAACTGTTAGTCTTTTCTAAAATGGAAATGACCGTCTCTTCAGTGTTATAAATTCACTTGTAGGGCTACTTTCAATATTTCGTCCATGTTTATATACCTATTAACTTATTCAAGGGGATATCTCTGTATATTGATGTGAAAATAGAAATTTACTATCAATTTTGCTCAGACACAAGGTGCTTTAGAGACAAACTAGCCTATTTCTTTTCTTCTTTGAATTACAGTTAGCTCACTGAAATACGGAAAAGTGTGCTACCACCCTGAGAGAAAAATGATTTGCTTGCTTTCTGGACTTGAATATGCTTAGCTGTGTCTTGAATGAGATGTACATCTGACCAATTTCGATGTTTTTCTTTTATACAGAACCCGTAGAACCATTTGCATAATCATTCCAGTAGAGAAATTTGAGTTAATGCTTTAGTCTCTGACATTTTACCGCAGGGGAACTGCGTTAGCTGAATTTTTGATGGACGGAGGCCAAGAAGGTGACTTGAACAAATCTGTAAAGGACTTGGAGATGTTCGATCAGAAAGCCGTTGGAGACTGCAGGAGATTGGCTGCAAATTACTCAAAGCAATTGTTCAGTATATATCAGAAGAAAGAAGATCCTTTCTTTCGTCCAACCTAGTTCAACAAATCGTTAAGAGATGAAACTGTAGGATTTGTTCGCACATAGTTTGTAGATATCATGGTGCCACAGTCATAGTTGAGTCTGTCCATACTATTACAGATTTTTGCCATATCGGCAGCCCCAAAGTTGCCATTCTTCTGACGATACTAATAGTAAGTGGTAACTTCAAAGGTAACAAATCAACCCTTGATGCTAGCCGCATGGATCCAATTAGCATCTGAAGAGCATTCAAATTTCTTTCAGTGTCGTCGCCCATTGCTGCTCTGTATTCCGCTAGAATGAGGGCCCAAAACACGCTGCCGTCCAGAGATCTTCCTATAAAAGGTTCACTAGCAACCAAACAATAAGCATAAATTAAAGCCACATCCTCGACGGTTTCAAATCTAGGCATATTGTGGTAAGTAAAAACAGAAATTTGGGCGGGAGAAAATAAACCAGGAGAGAACGAAACTAAAAGCATTTTGGTGTGTTTGAGTTAGGCTGAATACCCACACTATGTATAGAGTTTCCAGGAGTTGGCCCATTGGTGATCTGACGGGTGATATCGTTGTCTACAATAAATGACTTGTGGTTTAGATATAGGGGACAACTCGCGAGTGTCTATTATGGTTTTGAGGAATCCTATTTTTTGTAAATGACCTAACTGTTTATAAACACCCCTTACTATTTAGTATATACAACCCTTATTCACTAATGATGGCAAAGCAACCCTTACTTAATCCAAAAGACAACCACTGCTCAAAAACAACCAAAACTTTTTCCAAAAGTTGGTAACTATTATCGGACAACCCTTACTTTTTAACTAAAATCATCCCACTTGAGAATTTAAAACTTGTCATTGATTTGTCATCATTACACATTACACCATAAAGTGGGTGTCAGAATCACGTGGGAAGGGAAATCAAAAAAAAGAAAAATATAATCTTTGAAGTTTGAAGATTCGTAAGAAGAATCAACAACTTTTTCTGTAGTGGGATACTCCTCAACTTTATTTGGACAAACTAAAAAAAAAACAAAAACATTCATTATTAATAATACATGGAAAAATAACATAAATATATCCTTTTCATAGGACCCATCAACATTTATTTAACCAAAAATAGTACATTCGGTCATTACCACACACTCATAAATTTAAAAAAAAAAAAAAAAAAAAAAGATATACGGAAACATTCTAAATCTATGTCATTTTCGCATGACCCGCGATTAAATTCATCCCGTGTAACAAGCCTTTCAACCATTAGGTGACCCTACTGGACGAGTTGAGTCTCGTGAGGGTTTACAAAGAGGTGTACCCAAAAAACCATTTGAGATGGTGCTGAAGTTGTGCTAATCTTCGGCTCCATGTGGTGGAGGATTAACAGCTTCGGGTTCAAAGAACTGGGGATCAAATTCCTCTTGAAATTGTATCTTCAGAACCTGGAAAACCTCGGCATGTCTCCATACCTTCCTATGATCTCCATATTCTTCATATTTCAGTTGACCTTCTCTGTACTGGAGTCAAATTCCAAATAAATGTAAATTGTAAGTTCTCGTTAATAAAATGTAAAAAATAATTTTGTTTAATATACTCACTGCCGTTTCCAAGTTGTATCCTTCGTCGGCCATGTTCCTACAGTAAGCCCTTACATGTGAAACATATCGTTTTACCTCCGTTTTCAAAGTATTAACCCTCTGCCGCAACGACTTCGTAGTTCTTACGGGATACCCCATCATTGCCGCAGTATGTTCCCCGTGAATTCTCGCCCACAAGAACTCCCCATCCCGAGACCTTGCGATGACATGATCACTCACAACCGAACAACAAACACTCGTAAGAGAGATATCTTCAACTCTATCATATTTTTGCATTTTTTGTAACTAACATACGAAAATATTGGAAAGGATAAAATAAACCGGAACAACGAAGAAAGTAAGAGTATTTTGATGTGTTTTAGTTGGGATGAGTGAGCCTCCATTTATAGAGTTTGAGAAAGGGGACAACTAACAATTTGGTGTCTCATCTAAGCATCTCAATGTGTGAGAATAACGTGTGAAGGTCATAACCCATCCATACAGTGAAACTAAAGTGTTGAAGATATTAAAATCACAACTTGTCCATATAATGAAACTTTAGTGTTTAAATTAATAATATCACAACTTGCACCAGACCCTATCATTAAACACTTTACTTTTGTATATGGTGTGAGAAGTCGGTCTTAACACTTCTAACCTATAGTGGTATTAATAGTTTAAGATATCAAAAATACAACTTGCACTGGGCCATATCATTACACACATAACTTTTGTGTAGGACGTGACAATTCAATGTCAGTAATTCAAAACTGTGGTGGTAATAATAGATCAGATGTCGGAATCACGTGGAAAGGGAAATCAAAAAAAAGAAAAATATAATAACTGAAGATTGGAGATGCGTAAGAAGAATCAACAACTTTTTCATTAGTGGGATACACTCCTCAACTTTATTGGGACAAAACCAAAAGGAAAAAAAATAAATTTTCCATTATTAATAATACATGACCAAATAACATAACTATGTCCTTTTCGTAGGACCCACGGTTGGACTTAGCCCGTGTTACAAGCCTTTAAACCACCAGGCGATCCTGGTGGACGAGTTTAGTCTCGTGAGGGTTTACATAGAGGTGCACCCACAAAACCAAACTGTTTGATGTAATCAGCCTTCCCGACGGGCTAAGAATTGGGGGTCCATATAAGAAAAGTGACACCTCATGCTGAGGTAGAAATTGTGATACATAAATGTCTTTCCCTTATTTTGTCGGTATAACTGGCGCGCATGTGTTTCTTGCAATAAACAAACAAATTAAAGGTAAAATTCCTTTTAAGATCATGTATACATTTACAGTGTTTCACCTACAATCTTTTCTTCAGACCACCCTTCGGACACATTGTGATATATCGGTATCCGGAGTACAACAAAAATGTTCACCTCCCTCTTTGTGGTGAAGACCCGCGACTGTAATGATTTCCATGTCCGACGGTTGTGATTGCCAATTATTTCGGTAAACAATTGAGTGACACAAATCCAAAACTCATTTGATTTTTCATTTATCAATACGTCTGGATCATTCGAAACGTTGCAGTACGCCCAGGTTAGAGCTTCGTCTTCCTGTGAAGTGTATCAGGTTGTCATGCTATGTAGATAAAATATCTATATTATAAGGGACAATGGTGTTTTTACTAATGGACGGAGATCTATAGTTGGGATACATAAATAACAGTTGAGATTTATCGTTGATTGGAGATCTACAGGTTGGTTACATAAAGAACGGCTGAAGTTGACTCACCAATATGTTTTTACACTCTCCTTTAGGGTTTTACGCGTTTGACGGATATCTACAGTTTGGATACATAAACGACAGTCCAGATCTCATGGCAATGCACTTGCATGTGGGTTTTATTCTTCTAATTAAATGTGAAACCGTTTCTTTTATTCATGAGAAACGCCTTTTTCCCTAATCAATTTAACAATCAAAATTCTATTAGTTTGATGGTAGTCAATACAACTAAATAATAAATCATTTTCATAACCAAAATCCCTCTTAGACGTACATTTACTGCGCACCATTATCCCAAGTATGAATCACTTTTGTTTTGATTGATTGATAAAACTGTTGTTATTTTTTCCCAATTTGTTTAATTTATCTTCCGATTTTTGTCATTGAGAAAGAAAATTATTTATCTTCTGAATTTAATTTTTATCCAAAAGATTTGATTTGATTTCCTTTTCATGAAGACATGCCGTCTCTAATTTCACCCTCCCCAAATTTCTCTCGGTGTCGTCCTCGCACATTAAAATTAGGCATCTACCTTTGTATTGTCATAATCCTCATATTGTTTTGGTCATTGTTGGTTGGATTTTATTTTGATTTATACACTTATAATGGTTTTTGTCATTAAAGTTTATTAACAGAACTTACCAGAACAGCTGCGCATGTAAATTCTTTGCAATGTACAACTTAGAAATGAACATAAGGGTATATCAATGGCTTGAGCGGAGAATCTTTATGCTACGTAGTAGTTTCAGTAGCTTTCTTTTAACATGCCTTTGATTTAACTCAACCAATTTTGAATTTTGCGTTCCTTAATTTGTATCGTGTTATTTAGAGTACAATTCCTGGTGTATAATTCATTTTTTTTATTATGGAGGTGTTTTGCAAGGTATGGACTAGGTTTTCCTTTGGACGACCAGAGTTCTTCTCACATGATCTAACAAACACGCAACGTCAAATTTCAGGTACTATGACATTTATGAAGTGAATTATATCTATACGATTATGTTCAATACCTTTATTCTGTGAGTCTCATGTATTTGATTTATTTTATTTTCATTGTTAAATTTATTCTTTGATCCAAAGTAATTATTGTATTTGAGCATCATGTATTTGATGGTTCATACTTTGAATCTTTCTGTGTTGTTTTTCTGATTGTTTGACCTTTGATTTAAGGTGGTTGCCCAGTGTCAATTAGTTTGATTTTATTTTCATGGTAAAAACTAATCTGTCTTTCCAACCTCTTGGTTTAATGCTTTATGCTTTCTGTAGAATTAAGATTGACACCACTTCATGTCGAGGTATATTACTAGCTGATAAAACTTTGATTACATTGTCAACTTTTATGCCATCATTTTTTAAGCTTTCTCTCTACTCAGTAAAGCTTCATGTCGAGGTATTATTTGAGTCATGAATACAAGCTTCGTACTACTGATGCTTAAGCATTGGAATATAACATCGCAGGAAAGTGAAAAGCTCACGCTAATATTTAGAATTTAGAGTTATGTGTAGTGCAAAAAGGAAGTTTGAAATTGGGGGTTATCAAAATTTATTTATCTACTCTAAATTTAAGGAAGTTTGAAATTGGGGATTATTGCTGCATTGTGTATAAATTTGTATGTCCATACTGTTAGTAATATTATATAATTACAGTGCTTACTTTTGAATTGATTTTCTTTGAAATGGTAACCGTTTTCATTTTTGGATTGGTTTTCGCATGTCTGGGGATTATTAATGGTATGTGTGTTCATCTACTCTAAATTTAAAGTATAACCTATGTTGTGCTGCTTTGCTAGAAGGTGGATTGAGTTTCAAGTGTTTAGTAATACTGAATGCGGTCGCTTTCCCATCGGGCATTGCTAAGAATTATGTATATATTATTAATAGAAATTGGTTGAGTAATACTAGCTAATTTTTCATATTTGGGATACAACCAATTTAGTAACATCATAAGGGAATCGTAGTTCTTAATTTTAGAAGATATTAAGCTATACAACACTATAATAAGAAGAGTAGTCTGTAGATTTTGTACCAATGTCTATGGCCAACACTTTGATACTTAACAATTGTTGACAGTGATGGTATGGTGTCACCCACCAATTTAGTAACATCATGATATGGTTTAATTAGATTCATAAACAATGAATTGGAATGAGGCTATGTTATTCCGTAAAGGTTGTTATTAATCTGATTATACTATAAAAATTAGATTAGATGTGCTTTCAGTTTCAAATATTTCTTTAAGTTCAGCAGTTCATCCAAAATGTAAGAAATTGATTGATCAAATTTCTAATTCAGATTATTGATTTATGCAGGATAGGAGTTGCTTCTGGTAAGCGTACTCGAACATATGATGTTCATTTAAGGAATCACTAATATCCAGGGAAATGCTGTAGTATTTGGTGTTTTACATTTTTATATAAGTATCTATTTGTCTTTTTATTTTTTGTGACACTGTAAGCTAGACATTTCAAGAATGTATGTTAGCTTAAACTAAATTTGTCTTATTATTTTTTATCTATGTATTTGATTGCACTAAATGGGTGCAAATTCCATATTCAGTTGTTGTACTAGAAAATTAACATTTTCTTATTTTCTGGTGCATGCCAGTGTACACACTTGCTTGGGCATCTTCATCACCATTTATAGGAAATTACTTTCTAGTGCATGTCAGTATACATCCTTACGTGGACATCAATCAGTGTACATCCACCGTTTAATAAGAACTCTGATCCCGCTTATAGTTGATAACACCAATTAAAGCTTCAGATTAAGTTTGAAAAAGATTATGATACCACTACCCCAGGTTGCCCACGCTTAGCTAATGGTAGTTGAAAAGACGAGGGTACCCAAATATACCTCAATCTAAAACTTTTCCACCTATAAGTCCTTTCTCCGAAAGTGATTGTCTATGGACTGAGTCGAGACAATACAACTAATCGGTTCACACTTCGTGTGATCGTCTATGGATACGAGATCGAGACAATACGACAACAAGATAACTTACGTGATTGACTATGGATACAAGATCGAGACAATACAACAACGAAGTATGTTTACTTGATAATAGGTTCGGACTTAACCAAACACAATAGGATTTCTATAAAGTAAATAGGAATTAACGTTTGTGTATTTTACTTCTAATTATAATAAAACAATTATAATTGCTGCTACTACAAACAAGAAATAAAAAGTAAAAGACACAACTATAAAGTAAATAGAATTAAAGATTTTGTTAACGAGGAAACCGCAAATGCGAGAAAAACCTCGGGACCTTGTCCAATTGAATACTCTCGTGGATTAAGCCGCTATACAAAATCTAAACCAACTTCGTATAGTTGAGACCAAACAACTAAACCTATAGTTCACCTAGTTCTGTCTGTATCCCTACGCCTCCAACTTGTAATAAGTCACGCACTTGGAATAATTCCTTTGGTTCGTATTCCAAACAGTAAAGGAATAACAAATATGTTCGGTAACAACTCTTTTCAAACAAGTGATATGAGTTTGACAAAAGGCTCTTCCGTTTATCCCAATAAACTCTTTTGTCAGGTCCTTAGATCTATCTTATCAACAATTACCAAAGTAATTGTCAAGACTATGCAATCAATACTTTGAATCACAAAGAATTGTATTGATTCCGATCTACTCAACTAATCAATCAAATCTATCACAAAGATAAACCGATTATAGTTGGATCCCCAGCCGATCAAGTTTTGTGCACACCAAAGATTATGAACTCAAATCAGAAATCTTCTTTATCTTCAAATCTTCTTAGATCTTCAATAAACACCTTCATACAATTAACTTGAATCTCTTGTGATCAATCACACACAGAACGGAGTCTGTTAACAATGGATTATCACAAGACGTCTTTATATCTACAAACAATCTAAAGATCCCCGTAGAAACTTCGATCTAGTTTGAGTGAATCTTATATCAGAAGAGAAGATTCTCAAGTATAAACAAACTAGGTGCAATAAAAGTTCAACAACCGTTAGTCAATCAAATCAATCGAAAACTAATAATAAACTGCAATTATCTAGTTTCCCACCAACGGTACTCGTAGAGCTTCCCAATCCCAAAAAAAGTCTTTAAAACGAGCGGCCGTAAGAGATTTCTCCTAATTAGGGTACTTTCCTCTCCGAATAGACGGCTCCACCAGTAATAACACAACAAGGTAGTTTTGCTGGCTCTGAGGATTAGTTTGCTTGAAATGCAAACTTCAATATTTATAGATCAAGGAAGTTTGGACACTAAGGAATTTCCAAAACCGAAAATATTCTCAAGATATGCAATATATTTCCAAATTCGGTTTCCATAATTCCTGGAAATGCTTTGTCCAAATATTGACCGAAATCTTAGTAGAAAATCTCCAATTAGTAAATGCACATTGCCAATTTTTATTTTTTAAAGATATGCATTTTAATTGCTGGAAATTAAAAGCATATAAAACTAAAAACCTTAATTAAAAGATTATCAATTTATTTCGATCCGGGATTCTCCTTTAGCTATTAAGGAATATCTTTGAGCAATAAAAGATAAGAGTTACTGCACATGTTCAAAGTATGTCGACATCTTTACATTGTAAATCCTTTTTCATATTTACAATCTTGGATACGATTTTCCACACTTCCAAACAAGTTTAGAATTGGTTCATCTGACTTCCAAGAACTATGTAATTGATTATCCTATCAAATCACCATTAATGGGTTTAACGGTTCTACCAAAAAAAGTTTCGGTTCTACCTCCATGTGGGTACTAGGATCGGTCACACTAGATTTCCAAAATTTGGTTGACTAGGTACTAGGATCGGTTACCACATATTTATGGTATTTAACTTGTATTCGGTTGCACAAGCCATAGGATCGGTTACCAATAACTAAGACTTGTTACACCTCTTACAAGGATCAATTCCACACACTTGTGATCGGTTGCACCTCTTAATAGGATCGGTTCCCCAATGTATAGAGTTGGTCATACCAATTACAACATATCGATCATACCATCTCAGGTGATTACTTAAGATTGGTTTCACTAATAAAAGTCATACCAATACAAAAGTCAGGCCTTGTGAATAGTTTTACCAAGATACATAAACAAGTTATGAGCGGTTATACTAAACACACATATTAGTAATCCAAAGATTTGCAATGAATAACAATACCAATAAGCCTAGCGATTTCCCTTTCGATTCACAAAAGAAGTTTATGAATTGTACTTCCTTTAAACGAATGTAAAACATTGTTTCCTAGGACGAAATCTTCACCCATACCCATACATAATCACAATAGCATTCATACGATCATGTCGATGTCTTATATACGAAGTTCAAAAGATAGACGTTTTACTTCGTATTGTAATTCCTTAATACTATGTCTAACTAGAGTATAATCATTTAAAACTTCGCAGTTATGTTTTCAATATGCACGACTTGAAAGATACGTTAGGAATGAAACAGTTCAAGTCAAATATTACTAACCTCAAGAGGAAGGATGATGTCGTCGATGTAGCTCTTTACTTCTTCACATTCTTCAAGTATTCACGTAATACTTGTAAGTCTCATATCCTAGTAACTTTCTAGCTAACCTATATGAAGTTGACTCTAGTAAATAATCAAGCGACTCTTTAAATGAGTTTTGGTTCACTAAAATATGACAACCAAACTTGACATACCAATGCTTGGTTGGTTCAACCGAGCTATGCTCTAACAATCTTCCCCTTTGTCAATTTTAGTGACAAAACTCTTACATCATATGGATAAACAAATTACAAGAATTCATTATACATACGCTTGATTCCCAAATTCAACAGCACAATAACCTGTATACATTCAATCCACAAATGCCGTTGTTGAGATTATAATAACAAAGCTAATACTCCACCTAAAGGTAAGATAGGAAGATTTTCAATCCGCACGTCTTTGTTATTCCCTTTGTAGTCCATATAACTACAAGTATCAATATGATATGCTTCTCCCCCTTAGTCTATGCTTTACTCTTTCGTTAGATATAACGTTTAAGCACCGTTGTCCTTTCCTTAGTGATACCAAATCACTTGTTTACTCCATATATTTCTCCCCCTTTTTTGTCACAAAATGACAAAGGTACGAGCAAATAAAAGACAAACCGAAAGGATCTTACAAATCTCAAAAGACTTGGAACCTATAAGAGTTAAGCACGAGGGTCCCACACACCATTTTTGATAACCAATATCAAAACCGAAACTACAAAGTAATTTTGTTTTGATATGTTACCAAGGAAAAAATTGCCCAAAGCAATTTTCCCTAATAGTTTAGCAAATCAAAAATCGACTAAGCTCCTTAGTTCTTTTGCTAAACCGATTGCACAAATACAACCGCTTGTTCGATAAGACCAAAATAAAGATCAGAATTAACTCTATTTTTCTCATCAGGTTTTAATTTTTCAAATAATAACTTAGACCTTTCACTTTTAAACAAGACAAGTACTAGGTTAGTTAACTAGCATTTCTTGTTAAGGAATTCGATTAGACTTCAATAACCGAAACCTCCACTTTGATAAGTCTAACTAAGATCAGAATTAACTTAGTTTCTCTTATCCGGAATCAAATTGGACTAAACAATTCATCCCAAAAACCTTTTGTTAAGCCATAAACAATTCATACAAACCAAATAAATCAACTTGCATAATTATTTATCTCAACCGGAAGCAATTGAAACAACATAGACATTGAATCACCGCAATTGCACCGTAATTTCGTAAGCCTAAACAATTGATACCAAACAATAAAGCAAGATAACAATAGTTTTTCTTAACCGGAAACAATTGAATCACACACACATCCATACACAAATAATGGAATAAACATCAACTGTACCGAAATTTTGTTAAGCAAAAGCAATAAAATTATGCAATAAAATCAGGCTTTTCTTAAACAGGAAAACGATTAACTAACAAATTCGTTACCTCAAATTCCGCATCCTCTTCTCCCCTTAAAGATATGTCATTAAGCGCCAGTTCAAGTTAGAACTCTCCCCCATTAATGTTGTTATCCTTTCGCAAGACAAAAGAACAACAACAAGGACCAACCTTTACCAGAGAAAGGTTGAAAACCGATTTTAACTAATGCAATGCAAAAGTTGAAAACCCCGAAACACATATGCTTTTATGCTAAACCAAAACGATTCAACATATTGTGACTTTTTCACACATGAGTTTCAATCGGAACCCCTTATGATCCTTTGATAAAGCCTACCAACATGGGCTAGAACTTAATCCCTCTAAACCAAAAAGTCACCCAAACCATAAGGGTTCACACCATATGAGATCGAATATCAAGGTTAAGAAAACCGAAATCAAACATCCCATAAACATACATAGCAATAAGATAAAACATTCAAGTACATGCTATGTAATCGAAAAACTATCACAAGAAAAATTATAAACTACTAATTTTATTCATAAATAAGATAGTTTTATTCAAAATAGACCATATACAATTTATTGAAAGAAATCAAAAATTGATGTCTATTTTCCTGATTAAGTGTTACAGCAAATAACTTAATCTTTAGTGGTGCTCTTGTTGTTCACTGAGGTTTCTTCAGTATTCAAACTTTTGAAGCATGTCTCAAGAGACTTGTCAGCAACCACTTCTTGTTTCTCAAGTTTTTCAACTTGAACCTTCATATTAGCAAGATCAACTTTTGTTTCCTCAATCTTATCTTTGACCCAATCTTGATTTCGAACCGTTATTATGAGGTTGGTTCTTAGTTCTTCAAAATCTTGGATATAGTCAATCATACCGTCAGAACGAATCTACTTGGTTTTGGTTGGATCTTGTAAATTGTAAGCCAACAAACATGACTTATCTTGTGATCCAACGGAACTATCAGAATCATAATCAGACATAATTTTTGATATGTTTTTCTTCTTCCTCTCTGTATTGATTCCTTGACAATCCTTAACCTTTTGAGCATCCTCCTTATTAGCCTTTGTGACACTGTGAGTTATTGGAGGCATGCTCAGTTATTTAAATAGGGATTGATCAGGGTTTAAAAATACACACATGAGATAGTTTCTCTTCAAGAAGAGACAACTCTTGGACCGAAAATATCAGGAAATTCCAAAAATATTAAAATAATATATTCTATTTCCTTTGTCCGAACTTCTCATGCTGGAAGGTTTATTAAAATTCGAAAATTCTAAATAAAACCTATTTTTGGAAGATCATGTTTGTTTATGGGTGAAAACTATTCCTGCCGGATTTGGTAATTTGGGGTGTGTGGATGAGGAATGAATCTTAACCCTAAACAAATGCACTGCGCGGTGAGTGCTTGTGATTCGAGAAATCAATCTGTACAACTCTGGCCTAAACCAAGAAATGGCCGTTCCCGGACTTGCTTCGGTCACAAAGTGAAGGAGATGGGGTTGATCTTAGGGAGGGAAGCGAAGAAGGTGTTGAGATTGTGAAGGTGTAGGCTTGTTTATGACTTGTAATAGAAAGGTGAGCAGGCTTACGATTGATGCAAGCAGGCTTTGAGTGTTTGAATACGTTTTGTATTAACACTTGGTTTCTGTCTTGTCTTGACTTGAACTGTTGTTGGAAATAGGGAGGAGAACCTATTTATACAAGTCATTTGAGCCTTATTCACGTCTCTCGTGGAAAGTGGAGTGATGGAGTAGTGGAGTTGTGTGTTAGTGTTACACGACAAGTCTTGCCCATTTCTCCTGTCATCTCTAACCGTCCATGACTTCCTGACACGTTCTTGTGATGGCGCATTGCACGCTGCACGTTGTAAACCGCTAGACCAATACCCCAGTATGTATCCCCCAGTTTGTGACATGATTGATGCCTCGAGTGTGTGGATCGTGGGACCTACGGAAAGTAGCATGTAATGCTAGACTAAATAACTAAATTATTTAGGAAGTCGATACTTGTGAAGTATCGTGTGTATTCTATGCAGGTACTGCATCGAGTATACTCAGCATGTAAGAAGCATCGCTGTTTTTAAGGCTTACCGGAGTAAGTCACGAATTTAAGCGTCTTAAAATAGCATCATGTCCAGCCATCTTCGAGTGATCGTTTGGAGGCTATACAGGTAAGCCCTGACTTGGCCGATCACCTCATGTGGAAGAGTGGTGGACGGTGATTGTGGTGACGCCTTGCTGGTCTCTTAACTCCTAACCAGGGCTGCTTGACCAAGCTGGTAGAGTTGGACGGACGAGATGATCTGTGACACTCATCTGCGACCGTTGATGAAGTTTTAGGGATTTTGAAGAGGTGCGCAGGCATCACTCTTCAGCTTGGTAGAAACCAAGCATGGGAGGTGTTTTGGAAAGGACCGACTGGGCATGCGCGTGGACGGCATGCCGGTGTACACGTCCGTATCTCACTATCTCATGAAGGCGCGATCTAGGCCACTCAATTTGACCGGCAAAGAGGAGCGGTTGAGATCGATTTGCAACAGAAATCTGGTGCCGCAAAAGCCGCGCATCATGCCCACTTCGGGCGCGCGTTTCAAGATGGCCAAGCCTGGTCGGTCCCGGCCGATTGATTCGGCGTGTGGGTGGTAGGCTGGTTTTCACGCCTGTACTTCATTGCCTCATAGAAACGTGATCTAAGCCACTCAATTTGTCCGGAGAAGTTGAGTGGTCGAGATCAGTTTGTGGTTTGGGAAGCGCGACCACACTAATTTGGGCGTGCGTTTTGGAGAAACCAGGCATGGTATGCTTTGGTCGGTCGGGTGAGGAGATAGATAGTTCCACGATGATCATGTTGATGCTCACTGGACCTGCTCAATTGTCTCCTAAGCCCCTCATTCGATCAGGAGAAAACGGACGCTCGTGATCGATATAAACCCTAATTAGGGTTTTGGCTGGCCGTGCTTCATGCATTGTTTTGCACGCATGAATTGGGACAACCAAACATGGTTGGTCCTGACCGATTGTTCATGTGTGTAGGCGGGCCCACGGTGTTTGTGTTAACATGTTCTGGGCCTTTTGAATCTACATCTACACCCTCCATCTATGCCTGCGAAGATGGATGGTTGAGACTGATTTGCGACACATGTAATGTGCCTTAACCCTAGTTTAGGGTTTCACGTCCATGTTGTTTTGGCTGGACAAACTGGTAAGCGTTGCTTCCCTCTTGGGGAGGCCGACCATGCGGGGCCTGCATTGAGTCGGTGGTGAATACTCCAATACCGCTTAAGGGTTATGGATTCGATCCGGGGCCATCCAATCATGCTTTGGTGAAGTTGGATGGTCATGATCGTTTCGAGACCGATATGGTCGGTTCGAGGTTCAAACATGCTCAATCGGGCTAGTATAACACACCGAGAGTTGTAGCTTTGCATGGGTATTTCGTACATGTTTTATTATTAATGCTTGGAGATTCGTGTTGCTCTGCTGAGAACAACACTCAGTCGTCATGCCGCACCGGTAATGAGTACAGGAAATACAAGGCTGGTCATGCATTAATTAATAATGCTGTAAATTCACAGGGTATATGGGATTGTTGCTACATGCTCCAACCTGGATGAATTTTGTGTATTTAATTCACAGAATACTGGTATTGTTGCCACATGCTCTATTCTAGGTGAATTAGTAAGGTGAAGAAATATTCATCACTTATTAATGGCTTTATCTTTTGCAAGATGTTAGCGCATAATTTTGGCTTTTACAATTTCAGCCCTTAAATGAAAATCCACCATCAACATTAAGTCCCCTGCCTAGCGCACAATGGTTACGCTATTGTGGGGTAGGCATAAGATGGTGACAAGTTTGTA
This sequence comes from Papaver armeniacum, assembly GCA_023531295.1. NCBI lineage: Eukaryota > Viridiplantae > Streptophyta > Magnoliopsida > Ranunculales > Papaveraceae > Papaver > Papaver armeniacum. The sequence goes on from JAJJWW010004671.1 coordinate 48,304, forward strand.
TACATAAATGACCAAGCTAAGGTGAATATACATTTACCGCATTGGCCGACATCGTCAGGTGTTGTCCCAAAACTGGTCGGTCTGGTGGAGGGAGCGGGACTTGATCTGGTGAGTCGCTTTGGTTTCCTCCGCACTATCTGGAAAGAGCTTGGCCTATCCCTTGGACTAGGTGTATTCCCCTTTGTTACATGGCAGTTTTCCTCAGATATATCTGATAAGCATTATTGATCGCTATCTTGAATCAGTAGCCTTTATAGGTGGCAAGTAGAGACTCCTTTTCTCCTGGGATTCCGTTGACTTGCTAGATTATAAAGAAAAATTCTAAGGATTCTTCTCATCACATCGTCGTTCCTTTTGTATCTCAGGTATTGCTTCATACTCATCTGATCATCTGATTGACTGATGATGATACACATATTTTTGTATGCCCATAACTTCTTTTTTCTTTGCAGCCTATTATGGAAGTAGCGGGCGATGATCATTCTGTAACTTCTCCAGAAGAGAGTTTCGAAGTTGACAAACCTGAGACTAATGCGCACGAGGAGGTAATGGCTAAAATTGATCTCCCACTTCGTGAAGTTGGTCGTGCTATACGGGGGATGTACATTTCGCACCGCATATCACCAGGGGACGCATATGTGCCATTTCAGTTGCGATCGACATGGAAGAACGGTGGAGGCATGAGGAAGCGTTGCGAGCACCAGTAAGCGCAAGGGCATAAAGATTTGCAGCGCGGTTAAAGAGGCGGAGAGTGGAGCATAAACGACCTCTGGATGAAGATAGGCGTGATTATCCAATCCAGGACGGTGTGATAATCCTTGATTCTGACACAGACGGACCTGAGTGTTCGAAGGCAATCGGCGCAAACCCTAATGTTGTTGTGGGCTTTGGGGAAGACTTGGAAGTTGTTCCTGCCGATGATGTTAGGACGGAGAACGTTGCTGCGGAAACATCTGAAGCGGAAGCTGAGGCTCTGAAGGGAGAGGCGGTAGCAGGTGATGGCGTCGAAGTAGGACCCAGCAGTGGTGCAGGCGCGGTTATTCTTCTTGACGGCTAAACCTCTTTGCTTCTTTTTCTCTTTTTCAAGTGTATTCCCATAATTTTTTGAACCTCTTTCTTGTACTCAGTGGCGGCTTAGTTCAAGATATTTTCTTCTGTTTGCTTATCTTGAATAAAGGTTTATGTCATGACCTCTTGTTAAGATTGCATCTGTGTGAGCTCTTGACGTGAGATCTTCCTTGGTCTTCCTTGGTCTTGCTGGGGCAGATGGCTCAAATCATTTTCCTTTTGTGCACACATTTTATTTCCTTCTTCACATGAGATGTTTGCTTAGGGGTTTCCTTCCTTGCTCTAGTGGGTTGATTTAGGTTGACTCAGGACTTTGTGTTTTTAGGGGTAGAGAGGTTCTCAGATGGAAATAATTCTTCAATTAAATTGAAAATTAAAAATTGAAACCCTAGCTATGAATGCAAGTATTGCAATCATTTTCTGGAGGAATTACAAATATGACATGAAATTGTAAAAGAAAACACGTTGGAGGAAAAAGCACAACGTTAAAAGTATGGAGGACGCTGGAAAGTGGTAGCACATCATCTTAAGTTTGGTAGGGTTTGAGCCATTGTAAGTGAATTGTTATGCCTTCTAGTTTATCAGTGTTGATGAGCTTGCAGTAGCCGCCTAGGATAACATCTGCTACCAGGTATAGTTCATCCTCTCTTTCGGTGGGTGAGTCAGGTGGAGTGGTCATTTTTATCGTCATGGTCCCAACCTTGAATGCAGTCGTCTTCGTCACCAGATCTCCAATTCCAAATGGGTTTGGGTGTGCAGATATCCAGACCTTGGCCTTATCGTCTTTGACCAAGACAGCCTCTACGCTCTTGATAAAACGTTTGAAGGGGTCGGCTTCCCATTCACATCTCTTAGCCGGGGTTGGTTTGTTGGTTGGAGCCAGTCCCCAGGACTTATCAGAGTGAGGAGTGATTGGTTGCAAGGAGGGTTGCGTGATGAGACTTACTTGAGCTCGGAACCACTTAATGTATGCTGATGGGCTCTTTCCAGGAAATTGTGTCGCATTGGCAAGCTGCAGGTGCGGCAACGGACAACCTTCAGGTCCAGACGGCTTGTTAGAGATCCTTTCAGGTGTCGTAACCGGTAGAGGGCAAATTCCCAGTGTTGTCTTGTTGTCGTGTAACCAAGAGCGTCTTAGGATCATGTCGTAATTCGGATGCTCTCTGACTATGTAGAACTTTGCTTGTGTCGAGGCATCGCCCAATTTTACTTCAAGATCGATGTATCCATATGCATCTCTGAGTTCTCCTTCTGGAGTCTTAATCACGATTGGGTTGCGAGTGGCCTCATGTTTTGAAATCTTTCTTTGCTTTTAAGGTCCTGGAGAGTGATGATGTTGAATTCAGAGGCCGTATCGATCAATGTGTTATTGAACTCGATGTCCTTCAAACGGGCAACGGTTAAGAGTCCCCAATTTCCCTTGCTTGCATCTTCCAGCAAGGACTGAGGTTTCGAGACCGCTTCCTCTTCCAGATACAAGCATTTGCCTGAGACAATACGGTTGAGGGCTGCAAATATGTCTTGATGCTGTGATTTGGAGAAGTACAAGATCTCGCATAAATATTCCATCATAGATTGTACAGTCTTGCGAACGGAATCCCCAAAAATCATGCAGTTTCTGACAGGAAGAGGGTCTCTACGAACACCTTCGTTTCCAAGCTGGAGTTCTCCCGTCTCTATCTTTTCTCTGAAGATTTGTTTCACTGTTCTGATCTTTGGTTGGATGGTGAACGAACCTATGGTAGCGACGGTACTTAGGATCCGCCATATCTTTCTCAGTTGGTGGACGTCTGATAGGAGGCAGCTTGATGGCGTCGTCTTGAATCCACGCCTCCAAGAGTTCCACTATTTCATTCATGGGAGCAGGAAACCTGTATCTTCGGTGTCTTGTGCAGGAGTCTTGCCCGCTCCCTTTTGAGAAGAAGTCATGTGCGCTGGAGCCGCACGCTTGGGTTGTTGTTTTGTTGCTGAAGCTTTCCTTTTTCCTCCTTCGCCTACCACGCTCACAGAAGGACCACTGTTGTATTGTTTGTTTGTGAGGCGCCTGCTTCCTCGACTCTCATGTGGATCTTCGTTTCGAATAACCCTGGTCCTCTCTAGCAACGCTGGGGCGGTTGTGGCTGAACGTTTGGCAGTTTCATGGAGTTCGGAGAATGTCTGAAAGCCCAGATTCTCTAGTAAAGCGCGGTATATGGGTATCATCCCGTTGATGCATAGCTCCACCAACTGACGTTCAGTGATGTTCGGATCATGACAATCTAGTGCTTGAGTTCTGAACCTATTAACGAAGTCGTTCGGATGCTCGTTGTTCCGCTGAGAGACTCTCCCTAGATCTGAAAAGGTGATCTGCTCGGGCACGAAGAAATATTTCCTGTAGAAAGCACCGACCATCTCCCCCCAATTGGATATGTTGTCAGGTGTGATGTTGTTGTACCAGGTGTACGCCCTTCCCGTAAGTGATTTCGAGAACTCTTTCAGGCGGAGAACATGATTGTACTCATGCTCTCCCAGGGATTCCAAAAATCGAAAAACGTGCTCACGAGCGTTACCAGTACCATCGTAGAGGGAGAACCGAGGAGAGGTGTATCCTCTTGGAAGAGGGATTCGTTGCATATCTTGAGGGTACGGCGGTTGATGTTGGTGTGCGTCCATCAGATTTCCTTTGCCTTGGTTTTGGAGAAGTCGTTCCAGGTCCTCACGTGTGATGAAGTTGGATGGCTGGTCCCTCTCTCTTGGAAGTTCAGGAGCAACACGAGCTTCTTCACTCAAGTGGGTCCGAGTGGAAACGCTTGCTCCGGGTGTATTGAAGGCATTTCTTGCTGGCTCTAAGGGTTGCCGTGAATCTTGTGGCAATCGTTCAGTTAAAGTTTTAAGGAAAGTGAGTACCTCTTTCTGAGTTGCGTCCATATCCGTTTGAGTCTTAGCAAGAATTTCCTGCTTCTCCATCAAGTCTGCAATGGTAATAGACGGTGGTCCTCCTCTTGTGCCTCCGGCTTCTCGTCCTGATGAAGGAGTGAAAGTTGTTGTTCTGGTGACCACTAGAGGCGTTACACTTGAGGATATGCCGGGATTTGCGGCTGCTCTGGCTCTAGTGATGGGGGGCGTTACACCCACTGGAATGTCTCCTGCTCCGCTAGCGTTGGTGATATGAGTAACGGTTTCACGAGATGTATTGACCACTGTAGCTCTACTGACGGGTACATCGACACCGGGAATGTTATCCGTACTAGCTCCATCAGGATTGATTGTTGATCCAGACCTGAGTTCTACCATCTTGAAATGAAATGATGATTGAATTGATTCTAAGATCTATCCTTTTTTGAAATTAATGAAATTGAATCGGATTTCGAAGAAATTGACTTTACAACCGAGAGATTAACCTCCCATTTGTGGCCGCCAATTGTTTATGGGTGAAAACTATTCCGCAGGATTTGGTAATTTGGGGTGTGTGGATGAGGAATGAATCTAAACCCTAAACAAATGCACTACGCGGTGAGTGGTGAGTCACAAGAAATTTAAGCGTCTTAAAATAGCATCATGTCCATTGGCATCTTTGAGTGATCGTTTGGAGGCTATGAACTGTTGTTGGTAGGGAAGCCTATTTATACAAGATTTGAGCCGATCACCTCATGTGGAAGAGTGGTGGACCGGTGATTGTGGTGACGCCTTGATGGTCTCTTAACTCCTAACAAGGGCTGCTTGACCAAGTCGGTAGAGTTGGACGGACGAGATGATCATTGTGACACTCATCTAAGCTTAAAATAGCATCATGTCCGCATCGATGAAGTTTTAGGGCTTTTGAAGAGGTGCGTGAGCATCACTCTTAACAAGGGCTGCTTGGTCAGAAACCAAGCATGGGAGGTGTTTTGGAAAGGACCGAAACCGGGCATGGGCGTGTTTTGGAAAGGAGACGGCATGCCGCATGTACACGTCCGTACCTCACTGTCTTATGAAGGCGCGATCTAGGCCACTCAATTTGGTAGCAAAGAGGAGCGGTTGAGATCGATTTGCAACAGAAATCTGGTGCCGCAAAAGCCGCGCATCATGCCCACTTCGGGCGCGCGTTTAAAGACGACCAAGCCTGGTCGGTCCCGACCGATTGATTCGACGTGTGGGTGGTAAGCTGGTGTTCACGCCTGTACTTCATTGCCTCATAGAAACGTGATCTAAGCCACTCAATTTGTCCGGAGAAGTTGAGGGGTCGAGATCAGTTTGTGATTTGGGAAGCACGACCACACTAGTTTGGGCGTGCGTTTTGGAGAAACCGGGCATGGTATGCTTTGGTCGGTCGGGTGAGGAGACAGATAGTTCCACGGTGATCATGCTGATGCTCACTTGGACCTGCTCAATTGTCTCCTAAGCCCCTCATTCGATCAGGAGAAAACGGACGCTCGTGATCGATACAAACCCTAATTAGGGTTTTGGCCGGCCGTGCTTCATGCATTGTTTTGCACGCACGAATTGGGACAACCAAACATGGTTGGTCATGACCGATTATTCATGTGTGTAGGCGGGCCCACGGTGTTTGTGTTAACATGTTCCGGGCCCTTTGAATCTATATCTACAACCTCCATCTATGCCTGCGAAGATGGATGGTTGAGACTGATTTGCGACACATGTAATGTGCCGTAATCCTAGTTTAGGGTTTCACGTCCATGTTGTTTTATTTGGAAAAGCGGTAAGCGTTGCTTCCCTCTTGGGAGGCCGACCATGCGGGGCCCGCATTGAGTCGGTGGTGAATACTCCAATACCTGCTTAAGGGTTATGGATTCGATCTGGGCCATCCAATCATGTTGGTGAAGTTGGATGGTCATGATCGTTTCTGAGACTGATATGGTCAGTTCAGGTTCAAACATGCTCAATCGGGCTAGTAAAATACACCGAGAGTTGTAGCCTGCATGGGTATTTCGTACATGTTTTATTATTAATACTTGGAGATTCGTGTTGCTCTGCTGAGAACAACACTCAGTCATCATGCCGCACCGGTAATGAGTACAGGAAATTCAAGGCTGGTCATGCATTAATTAATAATGCTGTAAATTCACAGGGTATATGGGATTGTTGCTACATGCTCCAACCTGGATGAATTTTGTGTATTTAATTCACAGAACACTGGGATTGTTGCCACATGCTTTATTCTAGGTGAATTAGTAAGGTGAAGAAATATTCATCACTTATTAATGGCTTTATCTTTTGCAAGATGTTAGCGCATAATTTTGGATTTTACAATTTCAGCCCTTAAATGAAAATCCACCGTCAACAATGTTAAACATGAACAATTTTTAGACAGACATGGATTCGCAGCCATCCATACAATGTCACAAATTTTTCTGATACACAAACACACACGAAAAATGTTCTCTCGTTTTATTGTGCTTTTCTCATCCATAATTAAGAGCATGAAACGGATGGGAGTGCACAATAGTTATATCGGAGTAAGCCTTTTCTAGCTTACATCGAGTATCAGAAACATAGTTCATGTTTCTCTTTGGGAATTTCTGCCCTAAATATTTTCTCCCAGGATAATGATCTTTTCTTACTCTAGAGATATGATCATGTGGAGAAGATGTAATGATGTGAGAATTTTCATAGATAGATAAATCTCTCTTAATTCTATCAGTAAGATTTTCATAAGATTTTCTCATTCCAAGGATTTCCTTATGATGCACATCAGCATGATTATCTGAAACAATTATCGGAAATTCCTGATTGTTTCCTTTGGCAGAGATTCTCTCTTTCCCTTTCTTCTGGAATCGTTCTTCATAAAAACTTTCTTCCAGTAGCGATTATCAACTCTTACCTCTGATACTTTTGAGTTGACCTTATCGGGTAGTGGTATATTATGTCTTTATACTAAGGAATGATCTTTCAGTTTTTTAAGACAAGAAACTTCTTTCAATATTTTTACCACCGTATTTTGAAGAAGTATAAGTTTCATGTCAAGTGATTGAAAGTTGTTTTCCTTAAGATCACGTTCACGGAACGGTTCAAAGTTTCTTTTGGACAAGATTTCGTCTGATCATTAATAGATGTGGAAGATGGTTTATCATCCTCTTCTGACTTGATGTAGTTAGGCAATTACCATCATCTTGATCTGTTTCAGATGTGACTAAACCGGTTTTATCACAGTCTGTAAAAGTCGAGCAAGGACTTTTAGTTTCCTCATTATCAAAAAAAAATCACAACAACATCATTAGTCAGAGTCATAGGACGTGTCTCTTTATCTTGAGTAAGAGATTTACCAAGAGCTTCTAATTTGACAGTGAGATCTATATTCTCTTTGGCTAGAATATTCAGTTGAATGTCTTTATCTCTGATCTCATTCTTAAGAAGATTTGACTCTGTCTTTAATATCAACATTTTTGTAGACAGAGATTTTATAGGCTTTAGGAGTTTTACCAACTCTTTATCAGCATCTTCTTTTCTATCAGAGAACGACTCAGATGTACTCTTGATATTCGTAACTCCTGGATCATGGGTCAACGAATTGGTAACATCTTCAACTTTTGAGTATTTACTCTTGCATAACGTTAACTAAATCAGACATACATTCAATATCTTATAGGTTGGATCGCACCAAACACAGATTGTTATATCTTTTCGTGTTTGCCTGCTCTGATACCAATTGAAAAGACGAGGGTACCCAAATATACCTCAATCTAAAACTTTTCCACCTATAAGTCCTTTCTCCGAAAGTGATTGTCTATGGACTGAGTCGAGACAATACAACTAATCGGTTCACACTTGGTGTGATCATCTATGGATACGAGATCGAGACAATACGACAACAAGATAACTTGTGTTATTGACTATGGATACAAGATCGAGATAATACAACAGCGAAGTATGTTTACTTGATAATAGGTTCGGAATTAACCAAACACAATAAGATTGCTATCAAGTAAATAGGAATTAACGTTTGTGTAGTTTACTTCTAATTATAATAAAACAATTATAATTGCGGAAATGGAAAAGTAAAAGACACAACAAGATTTTGTTAACGAGGAAACCGCAAATGCAGAAAAACCCCGGGACCTTGTCCAGAATTGAATACTCTCAAGATTAAGCCGCTATACAAAATATAAACCAACTTCGTATAGTTGAGACCAAACAACTAAACCTATAGTTCACCTAGTTCCGTCTGTATCGTAATGGGTAAGGATTAGAGAATACTATAAAGGAGGGGAGTCCCTCTTCTCATCATAGCTTGCTTATCGTATCCAATATACGGCATAAATTGATTAGATAAGAGAAGACTCCATTCTCAATTACAATTGTTGGTTCTTATACTTTTACAACTACTCATCAAGCTTTATGGTCAGGTAATCTTCTAATCTATCTGCTTTACTTTAATCATGATCTTAATCTTTGGCAAGATTTTATAATATTTATGTTGGTTGTATTATGTGTATCAAGTTTAAAATTCATACAGTGGTATCAAGAGCTAGGTTTGTCCCCTAGATTAAGAATCTGATATCATGGATGAATCTTCCGCTATTAAGTTTTCCTTAAAACTGAATCAAAGGATTGTGATTGTTTTTATGTATAGTGATTACAATTGTATGCATATAAACTGTTTGATATAATGCTGCTTAAAAAAACTTCTAACTGGTTACATGGTTATGTCTTGTTATATGCAAGAAACTGCTTGATAATATCTTAGATAGTTTTGAAAATAAATAAGCATATTAACATGTCTGAAAGGTTGATTGATGTGCATGTTGAAGTCCTATCGCTTAATGATAACAACAGACTATGATTAAATAAAAAATATTTTTGTTTTGTGTAATATGTGATGTCGTGAAGTATCATGTAATGGCATGTGTGTTTAGTAACCGTTATGATAAATTAAAGAAATCTTTTTAAACCAAACACTAAAGAAAGGTCTATCCTATATGGGGTTATGGATGACCACTAAAGTGATCATTTAAGAGTGCACAATCTATACAAGTTAAGTCTCGCCCAAAGGTGTCTGACTTGTATAGGTTATGTTTTTCTTGAATTTGGTTTCTAGCCATTCAGATCATAAGTGTGTGCCTATATGCAATAGACTGCTAGTACTGCCCAAAGGTGTCTAGTAGTTTATACGTGGACTAGGTAGAACAGAATAATTTATAGTGTTGGGCAAGAGAAGAATAACCCTTTACCCAAAGGCAACAAAGTGTTTGTATCAAACCGAATTCTTATGGATTAGATCTGTAGGCGATTTTTATCGCATATAGGGAGGTAAATTGTATGTCGTTTATACTGCCCAAAGGTGTATTTCGATGATATATCACTGTCTCGCAGAGTGGGAAGGTTGCAAATATTTATAAAACACTCTGAGTATTTCAGCTATAGCCTAAGACTGATTTACATGTTTTGCAGTGCAATGAAATTGTATGTGTTGATAAATAGAATGTATTAATCTATTGTTATCATGGTTAACTGTTAGCAGTTATGTATGGAACTATTGTGCAACGACATTTGACTGGAATTGAACCACTAGGTGGTTCAAATTTCATGGAAATGGAAGTCGCAGCTGGAAATCGTTTTAGGATGTATGGAGTATGACATCGCCTTCACTGAAGAAATGCCTACGGTTCCTGAACCAAATGCATCTAAAGATGCTAAATCGGAGTACCTCAAATGGGTGAAAGCTAACAAGATGGCAATGATGATCATTAGGTCCTCAATAGGAGATGATATTCGAGGTGGGATTCCAACTAAGAACACTGCAAAAGATCTAATGAAGGACATAGAGGACCGGTTTACAGGGTCCAAGAAGGCACTACAGTTTATCTATTTAACCCAGCTCATTTCACTCAAGTATGACGGACATGGAAATGTTCGTGAGCATATCCTCAAGTTGTCAAAGCTTATCATTTCTCTTAAGGAGTTAGAAATGGATTTAGGTACTGATTTTCTTGTTCATTTAGCTGTTGCATCTCTTCCTCGTTCCTTTGAAACTTTCAAGGTGAACTATAATGCTCACGAAAAGAAATGGACTGTGAATGAGTTGATAGCATATTGTGTGATGGAAGAAAAATGCCAAAAACAAAGAAAGGTTGAATCTGCTAATTTGGCTTACCATGGAGCAAATAAGAAAATTTTCAAAAGAAATGGCATGAAAGAAATTTCAACAAGAATAATGAAACCAATCAAGTGATTGCTGGTAAGAAGAATGAACCGGATGAAGTTTCCACCTCTACAGCAGAGCGTAAGGAAGATAACCCCAAAACATCGGAGGAGATCGAGTATTATTTCTGTCACAAGAACTGACATCTTAAGAAAAATTGCTTTAAGTACAAGCAATGGTTGAAGAAGAAAGAAGGTGTTGATATGCAAGAGGGGACCCAGAACTAGGAATAGTTAGTTCTTACTCATTCTTAGCGAGTAGGGGTTTAAAACAAATAGATAGGTTCAGTTGTTTGATAAGTGCATAATTCATATGATTTTAGTGTCTCCATACTTGTTTTAGCTATTATTCTTGCATATTTTCGTATTATTACTCTTGTTTGATCTTATTTGCCTCTATTAGGTGAATCATCCAAAACGGAGCTACAAAGTGCTAAAAAGATCTAGGAAGAGAAGTATTCCAAGTATCCAAGTTCCCAAGTCCAAGAGAAGTGGAAGAAGTGCGACGAAAAGGAGCAAAACGCTTAAAATCAAGAGAAGGGCTAAAGACTAATAAAATTGAAAGATAAAATTAAGGATTTCTCATAACCATCTTTAATAAAATTGAAAGATAAAAATAATTCAAAAAGAATGAGGTCATTCCGAGTTCGTATGAAGAAGTTATGGCCAAAACGAGTTTTTATCGAATATCGAAGACAGTAAAGTATGCAAACGGGTACGCATACTTTAATTCCGAAAATTTCTGCTGGAATTTGAAGTTCGCGTACTTAGCAAGTAGGAAACGTGTATTAATACCTTGGAAGGCCTAAGGTCACGTTTGGAATTGTTATTTCGTAATTTTGGGTCAGGTTCTTGAACTGAACTAAATACGTGAAGGCCAAGCAATGTAAACCTATAAAAGGAGGTATTAGGTCATGAATGAATGTAGGATCAGAATATCGCAACAACAACATACTTGCGATATTGTCATTAGCAACATTGCGAAACCGTCGCAGACTAACATTAAAAATGACATAACAGACGACACCAGCAGAAATACGAGAAAGGTATGAAGAATCCGCGAGAAGGTAACAAGAGCTTGCGAGAATATGAGTTATATGTGAGCTGTCATCCACTATGTAAACACTATATAAAGAGGAGAGCAGGAGAGAGAAAAGGGAGAATAATTTTGGGGAAGAGAGAGAGAAAGATATTATTTCAGAGAGAGATATTTTGGAGAGAAATATTTTGAAAGAGAGATTTATTTTTCTTTATCATCTTCTTCCCCTAAAATTAGATCTAGAGCTCTACAAAATATCCATTAATGGAGATTGTAAATCTAATTCTTATGTAACCTCAAAAATCATAGTGAAGAACCATGGATGTAGATCACATTGATCGAACCATGTAAAAAATCCTTGTGTCAATTTATATTTCTAGCACTTATATTTGAAATTTAGGTGATTAATAAGATTTAGATCTACAAAATATTATGAGGGGTGTAGTGTAGGATTTTCTGCAACTACAATGAAAATCATCAAGGGATCACAAAATTGTAAGGATTGGAGAGTAAGAAATCACACACGGATCGAAAGCTATGGTTTCAGAGCGGTTCTTCAATCGTAATGATATCTCTAAACTTTTCTCATATGTATAACATGGATGCTTCTACATCCATGAGTATCTAAACACCTATTGATTGAGGATGAATTCTAAGTTGTAAACAAGATTTGAGTTATTATGTTAATCTACTTTGAATTTCTTCATATGATTATCGTTTGTTTATACTATAATGAATATTTATGATTGATTGATAGATTGTTTAGGTGGCCAACTAAATTGATTTGTTGATTCAATCTATTGCTAGTATTGAGTTAGGAGATAAGTAATCGTCGAATAACTTGTACATAAGTAGAGAACACAAAACCTTGCAGAGGGATTCTGTGGAGCGATTGTGTGTATGAACAATACTAAAAAGTGGACCTTGATCTAAGAGTCTAACTAGTAGGATCAACCTATAAATTCACCAAAGATAAAGCATTCGATTGGATTACACCTTAAGTGATCTACTACTTGGTGGTTTGTTGAATACAATGTGGTAGGCGAGAACTTCCGTATCCAGTGATATAAGGAATTTAGGGGATAGCACTGATCTAGCTGTTATTCCACGGTTGGTGATAATCTATGATTAACGACGAGTAGGCAACTATAATAACTCATTGACGGTTTATTAACGAAGAAGGATTCCTCGATCATATCTCTCTCTATTGATTACAATACAACTTTATTTGCTTTGATTATTTATTTTGTTCACAATCTAAAACAAAACCCCCCTTTGTGACACTTTGACGACTAAAACTCACTGCTCTTTGTGGGAACGATCCTTACTTCCATTATATTACCAGTTAATTGTGTGGAAATAAGATTATTAATTTGTTGAGCCTACGACACCCATCAAATTTTGGCGTCGCTACCGAGGAGCTGTCGGTAGCTTTAGTTGTTATTTTTCTTAATTTTATTCTTGTTTTTATACTTTCTTGTTAGTTTTTAATTTCGTTTTCTAGATTTGAGGTTTCAGGTACTTAATCTATGGCACCGAAAGATTGGGATTACCAGAGGTGTGGAATTCAAACCCGTAAAGGAACAGTGTTACAAGCACATCAACAACCACAACTAGAACCTTCTATAGAAGAGATGGTTAATACAAACGACGAGATAGATCCTCCACCTCCTCCTCCTCTGGAGAAGAAGCTACGAGAGTTGATATCTCCATGCTTAGATTCGCAACCACTGTGTATTACAATTAGTAACCCAGTGGAGCTGAAGCCGAATCTACTTCATCATCTACCAAAGTTCAAGGGACTTCCAGGTGAAGATCCGAATCGTCATCTCCGAAAATTTCAACAGAAGATGACAAGTCTTAGGCAAAGTACTGAAAACAGTGATACGGCAATGCTGCAAGCCTTCCAATTCTCTTTAATAGATTCAGCGGAAGAATGGTTGTATTACCTTCCTCCAGGGAGTATTACGACATGGGCGGAGATGAAAAAGCTATTTTTAGAGAAGTATTTTCCTGCTTCTAAGGCAGCATCCATTTGTAAAGAGATTAGTGGTATTCTTCAAATTGCTGGGGAATCTCTTTATGAATATTGGGATAGGTACAAAAAGTTTGTGGCGAGTTGCCCTTACCACAACATCTCTCCAACACTTATCATTCAATATTTCTATGAAGGATTACTTTCAGAGCAACGGAATTTGATTGATGCAGCTGCTGGTGGTTCACTTACTGAGAAGATAATCTCGTAGGAAACTAGTTTAATCGAGAGTATGGCTTCGAATGCTCAACAATTTTACACCAGAAATAACTCAAATGTCAGAAGAGTTAGCAATATGGAAGAAACTTCACAATCAGAGCAATGAATGAACAACATAGAGAAGGTAGTACAAAGGATGGCAGCAGTGATCATTCCTTCATATGAAGATGAAGCTGAGGTAAATGCAATATTTCCTAATCAGAGGCCCAGGTATGATCCATATTCTAATACTTATAATCCTGGTTGGAAAGATCATCTAGCAAGATACACATCAACATTCCATTTATTGAGGCCATCAAAGAAGCAAGCTCAAGACAAGGAGATCATGGACATTTTCAAAGAAGATACACATCAACATTCCATTTATTGAGGCCATCATAACTGTACCCAGGTATGCTAAGGTTTTGAAGGATTTGTGTACAAAGAAGGATAGGTTGATTGTTAATGAGATTACTCAGGTGGGAGAAAGTGCTACATCTATGTTACTAAAGAAGATTCCTACAAAGTGTGAAGATCCTGGCGGTTTCACAGTACCGGTTACCATTGGTAACCGACGATTTGAGCGTGCTTTGCTTGATTTGGGTGCTTCCATAAGTGTTATGTCAGCCGATGTTGATGATTCTTTGAATCTCAGACCTTTAAAAGAGTCAAAGATCACTATTCAATTGGCTAACAAGTCAAATATATATCCTAAGGGAGTCGTGGAGGATGTGTTAGTTCAAGTGAATCAGTTGATCTTTCTGGTTAATTTCTACATTGTGGATATGCACAATGGATATAATTGTTCATCTACTTCGTTACTTCTTGGGAGACCATTCATGAAAACTACAAAGACGAAGATTGATGTTGATAGTGGTGCACTCACTATGGAATTTGATAAGGAGATCATATGGTTCAATATTTTTGAAACCATGCGCTATCCTAGTGATGTTCACTCAGTTTTCTCCATTGATGTTATTGGTTCGTTGGCGCAACAAATGTTTGGTTTGAATAGTGAATATGAACTTGGAGTTGTGTTACGCAATAACATTTATTTGGACATTCACGGGTAGCCGAACCTGGACGTTGACTTAGCCAAAGAGCTGGTGGAGATGTGTGGTGTTTTAACAGCACCACAAGGAGCAAAAACGGGTAATATTTCTTATATTTCTTTACCCATAACTAATGAGGTTCCTTTACCTACTATTGTGCAGGCACCGAAACTAGAACTGAAGCCGCTTCCATACCACCTAAAGTACACGTACTTGGGTGATAAACAAGAACTTTCGGTGATCATTGCAAAGAACCTCACCCCAATACAAGAAGAACGTCTACTTAGGGTTCTGAAAGAGCACCAAACGGCTATTGGTTGGACAATTGCTGATATCAAAGGCATTAGTCCATCCATGTGCATGCATAAAATCCTAATGGAAGATGATTTCAAGCCAGTACGTGATACTCAGTGTAGGATTAACCCCCCAATGATGGAGGTCGTGAAGAAAGAGATCCTCAAATTGCTAAGTGTGGGGGTGATTTACCCAATTTCTGACAGCAAATGGGTTAGCCCGGTACAAGTGGTGCCTAAGAAATCAGGTGTCACTGTTGTTAGAAATCAAGATGATGAACTTGTTCCTACAAGAGTTCAAACAAGATGGAGAGTGTGAATAGACTACAGAAAGCTTAATACCGCAACCCGAAAGGATCACTTTCCTTTGCCTTTCATTGATCAGATGTTAGAGAGGTTAGCGGGACATTCACATTATTGCTTTTTGGATGGTTATTCGGGATACAATCATATTGTTATTGCACCAGAAGATCAAGAGAAGACTACTTTCACTTGTCCTTTTGGTACGTTTGCCTATAGACGGATGCCGTTTGGTCTTTGCAATGCACCTGCCACTTTTCAGAGGTGTATGGTCAGTATATTTTTTGACTACGTGGAACGCATCATTGAGGTATTTATGGAAGATTTTAGTGTTTATGGTGATTCATTTGATATTTGTTTACAAAATCTTGAACTTGTGCTTAAAAGATGCATAGACACTAATCTTGTTTTAAATTAGGAGAAATGTCACTTTATGGTAAACCATGGCATAGTGCTCGGTCACATTGTGTCCTCTCGGGGGCTCGACGTTGACAAAGCAAAGATAGACTTAATAAGAAACTTACAATACCCCACCTCGGTGAGGGAGATTCGTTCTTTTCTTGGTCATGCAGGTTTTTACAAGAGGTTTATCAAAGATTTCTCCAAAATCTCAATGCCGATGTGCAAATTGTTGCAAAAAGAGGTTATTTTTGACTTCAACAAGGAGTGCAAGGATGCCTTTGATAAATTGAAAGAGTTGTTGAAAACTGCACCATTTATCAAGTCACCAGATTGGATTTTACCATTTGAATTAATGTGTGATGCCAGTGACTATGCAGTTGGAGCCGTTTTGGGTCAAAGAGTAGACAAGCTGTCTCATGTGATTTATTATGCATCTAGGACCCTAAACGATGCATAAATCAACTATTCCACCACCGAGAAAGAATTTCTGGCTATAGTATTTGCACTAGAAAAATTTAGATCATATTTAGTGGGTTTAAAAGTGGTTGTATATTCTGATCATGCAACACTTAGGTACCTATTAAAGAAAAAAGAAGCTAAGCCAAGATTGATACGGTGGATTCTACTATTGCAAGAATTTGATTATGAAATCAAGGATAAAAGAGGTGTTGAAAATACTGTTGCGGATCATCTTAGTAGACTTGTTGTTTCCGAAGAAGAACTTCCTTTACAAGATCGTTTTCCAGACGAACAACTTTTCTCAATTGAAGATTCAACATCTTGGTACACGGATATAGTGAACTACTTGGTTACAAGACAAGTACCTAGTACAATGTCTAATTTTCAAAAGCTTAAGCTTAAGAAAATAGCCAAGCAGTATGTGTGGGACGAGCCCTACTTGTGGAAATACGGTTCTGATCAAATCATCCGCAGGTACGTACCTAATTCTGAATTTCAATCTATTCTTAGTTTTTGTCATACATATGCATGTGGTGGTCACTTTGGTTCTAAACGTACCGCTTTCAAAGTACTTGAAATTGGATTTTATTGGCCTAGCCTATTTGAGGATAAATATATTTTTTGCAAATCTTGTGGTAGATGTCAAAGAACGGGCAATCTAGGTGCTCGAAATCAAATTCCACTCACACCAATTCTTGCTGTTGAAGTATTTGATGTGTGGGAAATTGATTTTATGGGTCCTTTTGTCAATTCTAATGGAAAATTTTAGATACTTCTTGTTGTGGATTATGTTTCGAAATGGGTGGAAGCTAAAGCCACCCCTACTAATGATTCTCAAGTTGTTTGTGAGTTTGTGAAGGAATATATTTTTCTAGACATGGTACACCAAGAGTGGTTATCAGTGATGGAGGCTCACATTTTCAGAAATCCTTCCATGCTTTACTCACAAAAGTACAAAATAACACACAAGGTTGGTACGCCGTATCACCCAAAAACTAGTGGGCAAGCTAAAATCTCAAACCGTGAGATTAAATCCATTCTTGAGAAAACCGTAAACACTACACAGAAAGATTGGAGTTATAGGCTTAATGATGCATTATGGGCATATAGAACGGCGTACAAAACACCGATTGGTATGTCTCCATATCGGTTGGTCTATGGCAAAGCTTGTCATCTTCCGGTTGAACTTGAACACAAGGCATATTGGGCGATAAAGATGTGCAACATGGATTATGACAATGCGGGGAAACAAAGGAAGTTACAACTCAATGAGCTAGAGGAGATACGTAATGATGCGTACGAGAGCTCTCGTATCTACAAGGAAAAGACGAAACTTTTACATGACAAGATGATTTCTCGGAAGAGTTTTGTTCTGGGTCCTTTTATGGTGGGTTTGTTTCCAGAATTCACCATTTCCAGGAATTTATAATCCCATAGGATTATAAATTCTGGGAATCATGTAAATTCCTTGTGTGTTTGGTAATTCAATATAAATTCCTAGGATTTATAGAGTTTTCTTGTATTAAAGTCTTTGTACCGTTTGACATTACCCTCAAATCTTAAAATTGCATATATATGGGATTTAGAGTTTAAAAAAGTGGGTCCATAAATCCCTTGATAAGTTTCCCAGTAAATCTTAGGGGGAGGGGTCGGACTCCATATGGAGGATTTGCTGGAAAACTGAATCCCGTAGGAAACGTGATTCCAAGGATTCGGGCAACCAAACATCCAGAGGGAAACATAATTCTAGCAAATCCCTGGACCCATGAATTCCACCTTTAAAATTCTACATCCAAACCCACCATTATTTTATTCTCGTCTAAAACTATTTCCTGGTAAGCTAAGGTCCAGATGGATTGGACCGTATGTTGTTACTAATGTTTATTCTCATGGCGCAGTTGAAATTTCTAGTCTTAGAGATGGAACAAATTTGAAGGTGAACGTCCATAGATTGAATCCATATTATGAAAGCATTGCTTATGTGGATATGGATGTGCAAGGATTTCATGATTATCTCCCTCTGGAGGAGTAATTGAAGGAATGCCAAGTTGGGCTGAGGACATTAAACAAAGCGCTACATGGGAGGCAACCCATCGGTTTTGTATCTCTATCCCTTTTTGTTTTTAATTTTTTTAGTTTTTCATATCATATCTTGCATTCCCATCTTAGATTTTACAAGTCCTATATCTATAATGAAAGTTTTAACGAATTCTCGTCAGAAAATTCAGACTGCGCACTTGTCACGAAAATAGCTCTCGAGACTTCATACGGAGTCAGATTTGAGTGGTTGACCCAAAATTTTAAAGAGGATAGACCCACCTTTATTTTCCAAAAAGAAAATATGAATTCGGAGTCTTTTAAGTTGGAGCGATAGGCCTGGACATTTGAGTTTCAGTATTTTTACAGAACTTTTTCAGATTGCATGTTTGTCAGTCCGGAGGCCATAAAAGTCAGACCGTTTATCGAAACACTGTAGCCTTTTGATACCTTATAGAAAATACATATCCGAACAACTTTCGTTTAGGATATGTTTCCTAGTTCCCTACCCATTTGTACATTTTTTGAGTTTTTCAGGGCTGTTATGACAGAAATCAGAATTTTCGGTTTTGAACATTGAGGATAATGTTGAGTTTAAGTGTGGGGGAGTAGTTAAGCATGTTTGGCTTGCATTTAAAATGAAAAAAAAAATAAAAATAATACTCTTTGATTTCTTGCATTCTTGAGACTTCATTTTTTTGTAATTATGAGCTATTTAGGATGACACTCTAAACCTTTTAAGGTTGAAACAGTTCTTACAGCTATAGATTGAGTTCCACTTTATCGTTCTAAAATATTTAAATATATACGTTCATAATTGAATGCGAAACTAAGCTATGGTAGATGTTTGAAAGATTCATCCTCGCAATTAATTATTACTGAATCACTTTCTTTTTATTTTTGTAGTTATATGTTTCTCTAAAATGATTTGGTGGGATCCTGATACTGCCATGGATGTTGTAGCAAGGTAATCATTGGTTGAGTATATAAAGACCCATAAGACAATTGTCTTACACTCATAAAGAGTGAGCCGAAAAGAAAAAAAAACATATATATAAGGCTCCTCTTCATTTATCGACACTAATAAATGATAAGTCCGGAATTGCGGACTAATCATAGTCGATGAAAAAAAAACCATTTCATCATTATATAGCTAGTCAAAAAGACTATTGATGAGGTTCTTGACACTTTGATAACAGTATGTGTGAAACGTTGTCCCTGTCTCTGTCGCCTAAACAAGCGTGGAATACAGGATCCAAGGAAACTATCACATACTTGCTGAAAAGGAACATGCGCTTAGAATATCTAATCATGTAATCGAGTTAAATGGGTGCTTCTCTCAACTATTGCGCTATAAATAAGAATCCTTTGACGACATTCATACAAGTATTGTGGGTAACATCTTTCACTTAAGTCAACATTTTCACACTTCACTTTTCTATTTCCATTTTCTTATCTATCCATGTGATTTCAGTATGCGAGTGTTGTGACAAACGTTGCAACAAGTACAATGACTATCTTAGTAAAGTTTTGCAATCAGGTTGAATGTCACACATAAGTAATTGCTTGTGTGTGATGATTGGAATGTATGTGGGATGTTTGCAGCTAAAGAACTTATGGAGGCTAATTATTTGGCTTTCTACTTTGTGTCTATCCTGAGTGGTTCTTCCAAGGCGGGAAAATGGAGTAGGTTTTGTGGGTATACCTCTTGTAAACCCTCGCGAGACTATAACTCGTCCACTAGGGACACCTAGGGGTTTAAAGGCTTGTTATACATGCTAAGTGCAGCCGTTTTCTTAACGACATGGAGTTGTTGTATTAGGATTAGTTTTATTTAGTTTGCTCGAGGACTAGCAAAAAATAAGTGTGGGGGAATTTGATAAGTGCATAATTCATATGATATTAGTGTCCATTCCATACTTGTTTTAGCTATTATTCTTGCATATTTTCGTATTATTACTCTTGTTTGCTCTTATTTTCCTCTATTAGGTGAATCATCCAAAAAGGAGCTACAAAGTGCTGAAAATAGCTAGGAAGATAAGTATTCCAAGCATCCAAGTGCCCAAGTACAAGAGAAGTGAAAGAAGTGCGACGAAAAGGAGCAAAACGCTCAAAATCAATATAAGGGCCAAATACTGATCTTAACTCATTCGAATTAAGGATTTATCATCACCATCTTGAATATAATTGAAAGATCAAAAGAATCCAAAATGAATGAGGTCATTCCGAGTTCGGATGAAGAAGTTATGGCCAAAACGAGTTTTTATCGAATACCGAAGACAATATAGTATGCAAACGCGTACGCATACTTTAATTCCGAAAATTTCTGCTGGAATTTGAAGTTCGCGTACTGGTACGCGTACTTAGCAAGTATGAAAATGTGTATTAATACCTTGGAAGGCCTAAGGTCACGTTTGGAATTGTTATTTCGTATTTTTGGGTCGGGTTCTTGAACCAAACTAAATACGTGAAGGCCAAGCAATGTAAACCTATAAAAGGAGGTATTAGGTCATGAATGAAAATCATCAAGGGATCACAAAATTGTAAGGATTGGAGAGAAGAAATCACATACGGATCGAAAGATAGGGTTTCTGAGCGGTTCTTCAATCATAACGATATCTCTAAACTGTTCTAATATGTATAACATGGATGCTTCTACATCCATGAGTAGCTAAACACCTATTGATTGAGGATGAATTCTAAACAAGATTTGAGTTATTATATTAATCTACTTTGAAGTTCTTCATATGATTATCGTTTGTTTATACTATAATGAATATTAATGATTGATTGATAGATTGTTTAGGTGGCCAACTAAATTGATTTGTTGATTAAATCTATTGCTAGTATTGAATTAGGAGATAAGTAATCGTCGAATAACTTGTACACAAGTAGAGAACACAAAACCTTGCAGAGGGATTCTGTGGAGCGATTGTGTGTATAAACAACACTAAAAAGTGGACCTTGATCTAAGAGTCTAACTAGTAGGATCAACCTATAAATTCACAAAAGATAAAGCATTCAATTGGATTACACCTTGAGTGATCTATTACTTGGTGGTTCGTTGAATAGAATCTGGTAGGCGAGAACTTCCGTATCCAGTGATATGAGGAATTTAGGGGATAACACTGATCTAGCTGTTATTCCATGGTTGGTGATAATCTATGATTAACGAAGAGTAGGCAACTATAATAACTCATTGACGGTTTATTAACGAAGAAGGTTCCTCGATCATATCTCTCTCTATTGATTGCAATACAACTTTATTTGCTTTGATTATTTATTTTGTTCACAATCTAAAACAAAACCCCCATTTGTGACACTTTGACAACTAAAACTCACTTCTCTTCGTGGGAACGATCCATACTTCCATTATATTACCAGTTAATTGTGTGGAAATAAGATTATTAATTTGTTGAGCCTACGACACCCATCACTGATTAGATGGATTTTGTTTTCTTTTGGATTCTCTTCTTAGTGTTAAATCTTATTAAGTATCTGCTTTATTGGAAATTATCCACTTTGTTTTGCGCATTAGTTATGCTTTAAGTCTTGATAGTATTGGTGGTCATATGTTGTTTTTTGGATTAGTATGCAGAATATTGGTTTTCATGTTAGATGATGACATATACAATCACTAGCCCTTAACCCGTGCCGTAACGGCACGGGCCTTGATGTTGGTTCATTTTTAATGTCGTATAAAATGTATCCCGAATACTTATCAACTCCGTATGGTCCAGTGTATGTTAAATTTGGCTTGGTCATAGATATTGTAGGGATATTCCTGTTTTGTTTTCTCTGTTCTATCAGGTAAATAACTAATGTTGCTAACACACTCTATTATTTCAGAAACTTTCTAAAATTATACGCGTTATCGCCATATAAAATTCAGAAAAAATATATACTACAAATAATTTTAAGAGGAGTTTGTATGCGTTTAATATCTTAAATTAAGAAAATAAGTTCACCTACGTGATTTTCTCCTTCTTTCCCCATTTCCCATTTAAAAAATCTATACATAATATAAACTTTCTCGGACCTTTTTTTTACTTATTGGAACATATGCTATTGAAATTTTACTTCTGGAATTATGTCTCTTGATTTGTAGAACCATATATATACTCTTATGTTGCGAAGTCTCTTTGGCAGATAAGTGGATATGGTCATCTCCAGAATCGTCAGCCTCTTTGGCAGCCGTTTGCCGTAACCATTAATTGCATGGCTTTTTATGGTCGATGAGTATGCGGCTTAATCGCAATATGTATTTTTTTGGAGAGAAAGAAATTTCAAAACCGACTAATATGTAATTGGGGAGGCAAGATCGAAGTTCCCTTATTGTCATTGCATCTTTCAATAATCGAGTACATATTTTTTGTTACTGAGATGTTTAATAAGACCATATACTTACTTTGTAAAGTCGCTCATACAATCCGGTCATCTCTTACACTTGAATAGGTGCCCATTGTCGCCTTTAGAATCGTCAACCTCTTTGGTAGGCGTATGGTATAACAATCTTCTTCTGTCTTTTCAATGTGGAGTAGTCAGGTGACCAATTGACGCGGTTTCGATTCTTTTAATTTATACTACCTCTGGTATTTTTGTACACTAGGAAATAGCAAATTATAAATAACCTGATCTTCCAGCGTTCGTGATGGTCATCGTAATGACATTGTTTAATTTTTCATTCTTTACCGCATATCAATCCGGAGAATTGCCATCAATAAGAAGATTAGAGCACGAAGACATTATAACCTATTCAAGAAAACCGAACAATTGTAGAGTAAAACACATAAGTCAGGGTGCATTATCCGAAACCATAACATTTGCCGACGTATTTGATTGATTTATTTATTTTCCAAAAGTGCAACCTTCTTCATTTAATTTTTGCCCAAAGTGAAATTATCTGCTTAGGAAGTTGAAATACGTTAGCTTGGTAATGCCATTGTCAGAACCACTATGGATTCAGATCAAGATTGGGAACATAAATTAGATTATCATATCATCACGGTTATGCATGGGATAAATCAGATCCACCAATGCTATTGTAGATCATGACCAAAAGGACTAATACTGAAATGCAAAAAAAAAAAAAAAAAAAAAAAGGAAATTACACGTCAACAACATGCAGTAAGGGAAACATACTGGAATAAAATGCTAAAAGGGAAACACACCAAAAAAAAAATGCAGACATACAAAGATACATGATATACTATTCTCAGGTATTGTTTTATTTGGTGCAAGGCTTCATAATGCTTAATCTTCGGCAATGATATATGCCGAGAAACCTTCGGGAATCTTCTGAAGTCAGGGTTTCTTGCGAGGTGGATCATTATCGGCCACAATCTCATCCTCAGCGCGGATGATTCCAGTATTCTGGGCAGATATGGTTGGAGTTGACGCTGTAGGGAGCAAAGGCAGCTTTGCTACAATGAAGCTTGGGGTATCAAGATTTCTAGGATAAAGGATTTTGAGTACCTGTACAAAACGATTGAGAACCCACGGTGACTCATCCATCTCCCTAAAACCTAACGCACACATGTAGAAAATGGGTATGGTCTGGATAATCATGGCCATTGATTTATCTTTCCCAAGACAAATCTGGACCACCACTAACACATGCAAAGTTAGCCAAATAATGGTTTTTAGTATATTAAAATAAAATATATTAGGTTTCATTATAAAAGAGAATATAATAACAACAAAAATAGAAAAAATTAATTGAAGACTTAAGTTTGTTCAATCTAAGCTTTATACATGACATTTGTGATTAAAAATTAAAAGCACGCGCAACTGCGGGGGTGGAAATAGTGGTATCATGTGATTTTGTAGTGGTGGCGTGTGACAACCGGGATTTTCGGACTTCTAGCGGACACAGGTTCGACCTTGTGGGTCGGGTCCGATCCAGCTAGCAAGTCCAAATTTCTGGGCCACCACTCATGTAGGACCAGATTTTTCGTTTTGAAAGATTTCAATAATTCAAGTTCAATTAAGTTTACTAAATGAAATGTAATCTTACTTTTAAAATTAGAAAACTTTCAAATAATAATTATAAAATAAGAAGTATCAAATTAAAACAAAATAACGCTTCGATTAAATTTAAAAACGTGATACCCAAATCTCCGTGGTATATAATAATTTCTTATCTGATAGTCTTTCTTCGTGTTCTCTGTGGAAAGGGAGGAAAAAGGGTGAGCAACCACAGCCCAGTAGGAAATTTCCAAAAATAATAGAGTGCATGAAAAACAAACAAATGCATCAGATACAATAATTAAACCATGCACGGAAGTTCACAACTAAATTCTAGATCCTTAATCTAAAATTATTTATTAATGGAGATACAAATTTATTAATTTAATTAAGAGAAAATTTATAATGAAAAAAATAATAGATCATTTATTATGAGTAATTAGTGAAAAAACATTATTACGAGGAATTAATAAATTATTTATTATCACCAATTAGTGTGAAACACTAATTAGTTAGGCATTTATTAGATTAATCATTTATTATATTAGATTTTTCTTAATGGGTCATTAAATGATAGTTTAATGGGAGAAATTACAACCATAGATTTATGTATTGGGAGAGTAAATCTCAACCACCACTTACATTAATTGTGGATAATATTATAGTAACATTCATGATTCATTCCGTGTGTGAGATCAATTTTTGCACATCATCATAAGTCGTATAATTCACGCCATAGGCATTTGATACAAATTACTCAAGCACAACTTCTTCTGTATCTTTCATATGACAAATAAATATTCATACAATAAATCCATCTACTAAAACTTCAAAAAAACGATAACCATGTACGAAAAAATCCACGGGAATAAACAAAAGCTCAGCCAAGCGACTGCAGTCCAATTCCCGATTTCTAAGTCTCCGCAAAGTTTCATTCTTGCCACTTCATTTCATATCTAAGTTATTTTTTCTACACCTTAGCTTCAAGGATGGTTTCTTGAAAATTTTAACAATGGTGTGCCAAACCCCTAGACAAAGTATTTACCCTTAAAAGAGTGCTCCTTTGCTAAACTCCATCTGAAGCCACCTTTTACCAAGGAAAAAAATCCACCATAGCACACCAAACCATAGTGTAAGAAACACCAACCATTATCTGATTCTTGTCGATTTCTGTATTTTAAATGCCTACTATATAATTTGGTATTTAATGGATTGTAGATGATTCTAGATCTTGTTTGTCAGAAAAATTCACATGGTAGTACTCTTTCAGTTGGTAGGAATCAGCTAGAAACTAAGGATCAACTCCACCAAAAACAGGTTCCATATATGAATCGGGAGGGTTTGTACATTAGACGCGGTGCTTATATTAAGTGAATTGTTCTTGTGAATGAAAAATATACCAATTCTGACTAAGCATATGTTGCTCCTGTCTCTCATAAATAGGCAGAAACAAAAAAGAAAATAGGCAAGCATTCCCTAAAGAAAAAGAACTAAACAAATACAGTTTTGTACTACAGGTATTCAAATAACTTACAGTTATCTTATACTTTTGTGAAAATATAACTTCCTGATATCTAGAAACTTCAAACTAAAATCGCATGGTCAAGACTAAGAAACCAAAAAATGCATACACCCATTATCCCATTGTGGAACAGTTACTGCAATGATACATATCCATAATGTTAGTAACATCGTACATCGAGATGCACTTGGAATTTGATTAAAACTATCTACCCCTCAATGGGAAACTTTTGATCATTCTATAACTAAATTTGTAGTGTTACGAAATCATTGTCATCCTCAGAATGATTGACAAAGGAAAGCTGAGTCATTTTCTAAAAAGTGAAGAGAAAGTTCAACCGTTACCACCACC
>JAJJWW010004672.1:0-93905 GCA_023531295.1 Papaver armeniacum
GTCTCTAATATATTTAGAAGGAAATATATTTTGGAGAAACTAATGAGTCAATCCAAGCAGTAATGTAATTCACTATAATATTTGGATTATTGAATCATATTGACTCCAACGATGAAATGTTGGAAATCAATCATACAGGCTTTGGGCATAACCATAAAGGAACTTTAAGTTAGACATGATGATTGTTTTGAAAGAACTCATACAAATATCACTTTATTTGAGTGAACGAAATGGGAAAGATCGATTGACGTAAAGTGACGACATATCTCTAATAAGTGTTTTCTAAATTACTAGATGCTCAACCCCCCTTCCCATTATGCTTTTAGGTAAGAAAGCATATCACTCATTTTTACAAAGTCTTCAGAAACAGATAGCAGACCATCCTAAGATGCAAATGGTAAAAATTCCATATTACAAAGAAAACAAGGTGAAATTTAGAAAAATATTCATGCAAAATGCGACCATTAAAGTGACTTATGAATCTGAAGAATGTTTTGACATTTTGGACTAGTTACAATTCCCAAGAAATCAGTGCTTGAAAATCCTAGCACATATTATACAATGAAAAGTGCAAAAGCTCACTACCATTGTTAATGTTAGAGAATTTACATCAAAAGGACTTGATGAATATTGCATGTTTACTAGGATCAATGTAGGCATCTTATACCTAATGGACTCTGCAGAGGCTACCATCAAAGGTTACAGCATGTGTGTCTAAGGAATAGGTTATGCACTAAACTACCTTTATTGTTTCTTGGGATATGTAACATTAGCATCTTTACTTAATTCGTTTTAGAACCCAATATTAGTCAACCTTTCTCACGCATCAGCTTGGTAAATAAATTTAAGCCTTCACATTTGTGTTATTACGCATTTTTGGTTGTACTATATATGTGCCATTACGAGTCCACATCGTACTATAATGGGTCACGAAAAATGATAAGTAATTTTGCTGATATTTACTCTCAACAATTATCCGCATTTTAAAACCTTTGGCAGAGATCTCTTACCGCTAGATTTGCTGGGTTATCACTTTAATGAGACAAGCCTACGTCACATGGGAGATAAGAAAAAGTATTTTCTAAGGGAATGGCAGGAATTGTCGTGGTGTGTTCCCACCGTGTCTCCATATTGACTCTCCACCTCACAAATGTAAATGTGAAGTGATAAAGAATATTCGATATTCGTAATGTACACCGATGTTAAAGGAAGTGATGAGATCACACATACCAACCGCAAACCTACCTCCGCAGTTACAAATCCTCACGTGATATACACCATAGACTTAGGTGTTGTAACTACACTTAGTGGAAGTGTGGTTGAGGTCGTGGCACCATAAAGGAAGTTGAGAGACCACTTGTTTCGATCAATCCTCACCTAAAGGAAGTGAGTGTAGTAAGGCACAAATCCTATATATATCATCGTAAATCATCTCATAAGATTCTCTCCGAATTATGTCCATGAATCAAACCGGAGGACGCTCCGAAGTTTTAAATGATTCTAGAGAACAATGAAATCCCGACTGATTACTATGAATGCACATTAGTCAATGGAAGGATTATATGTACATCAAGTGATGATATAATCCATAAATAGCGTTCCTAAGTAGAGCACAATGAGATCGAACCTGCTTTATTTTGGACGAATTTCAAATAAATAGCATATTTAGCCTACACAATCCAAGTAGAACTTAGTTCTTTGGAAAATATATTATATACGGTATTTGGTGTGGTAGTGCTAACCAACCAAGTGTAAGCCTATTGATATATATAATTAATTTGTCATAAAACATAATGAGAAGAAAGTAGTCTTAAAGTACAAAGACTGGCCTTGTGGTGCGAGGTTTCTCACAAATCCCTCGGAATTGTTCTCTTTGTAATGAACGTTATAGAGTTCCGCTACTTAGTTAGCTTGGTAATGTTCAAAAGGACTTGAAATGCAGCATATGTATGTGGTTGTTACATAACTCTGAAAGAATCAAGAGGTAGAAGATATTTACAAAATTGCTTGATAGACTTTTGTTTCCCAAATCAAGTAAACCTCTAAACCGCAGAGCGTGCTACAATTAGATAGAACGTCACTTATAAATTGAAGCAATCAAAGCATGGTATACCTGTCTAAGTGTCTATTTGATTTGACCGTGATAGACAACAAGTTATTTTTTTAATTGCGTATTCACAAGAAAGTTCCTAATTTGAATTGTAGCTATTTATGTCCGACTTACATACGTACATAATGGGTACTTTTGATGTAATAAGAGACTTTAAAAGCTATTTAAAATCCGAATTTGAGATGAAAAATCTAGGAAATCTCGACCGAGAACCGCAGCTTGTGGGATATTATTCCACCGCTTTGCATATGTCTAAAGTTGTCGTGCAATTTAACAAAGACATGCATCCCGATAGCACTCCCATGATTAGTCGAGGTTCAAATGTAAGTAAGTGACCATTTGCCTAAAGGAAGATGACGAATATGTGTTGGGAGATGATCAACCTCCATCTCAAGATCACCACTGGTACGGGTTTCCATGACTGAGACACCGTTACACCTTCATTGCCGTGGATTCTCCATCTCAAAGTTATTTTAAACAACCTCTTCCGTAAATATCACAAATTAATTAGTTATTAGTATGAATAAATAATCCAAGAGAAAAGTGTGGAAAATCACCGACTCATCTATGGGCCCACTGACCGGAAGAAGATCACGCTACGCTCCAAGTACTTTTCCTATCATCGCCGGGACATCCCTGAACTTTTCTTTTTCTTCATCTTCCTTTCGTTGTTATGGGCTCAAGATAACCAGCATTTTCTTCGGAGGCCCCTTTTTCTCGGCAATGCGAGCTCGGATCATCTAGCACTTTGTAGCGCGCCTAAGCTAGCATCCGACTAATCCAAGAGATTAACTAAATACAGATGCACTAAAAATATAAATCATATACTTAAGCATTCAATTAAGAAATCTACAAAAATTTAACCCAAAAACTAGCCCCGCTCGTAAATATATATACAAGAATTCTCTCGATGATACATATACAATAGTCATTTATTTTGCAAATATAAACAACATAATAAACATAGCATAAGAAAAACTAATTAATGGAGTCAACTCTAAGCTTTAGTCGCAACTATGATTTGTCTCTCAAATCGAAAGTGGGAATGGGTGAGCACATCATCCCTAAAAGGGGTGCCCAAAGAGAAATAACATTTAACTTTAGAGTAATCATTGAAATGATTCGAAAACAATTCTTGTTTTCCCTAAACACTAAAACGCAACCAATTTCGCAGATAGGTAAACAATCATGTATATGGATCTAACTCCTTCCAAACAATTTACTAATAATGGCGACTCGTCCCACACCTAGATAGCTATATGGTGAACTCGTCCCGCCACCTAGTTATTACAATAAAATTAATGTAGGTATAAATGAAGGAGCAGTATCCTATATACCATAGATGTAAATTCTCATTTCAAACATACAAATGGAAATTCTTATTTCCCAAACAATTCATAAAGACAAACAAGGAAATACAATTCCTTTCCAAACAATGGAAAGGTTAAAAAGAATCAACCGTATTTCTCGTGAGTTTAAAATAAAACAATGCATGAAATCACAATCAGACTATGCATGAATTTTTTAAACATAAACTTTTGTGAAAGAAAACAACAATAATCACAGAAGACCTAAATATAAATTCCCACCTCTTTTGATGACAAGCCACGCCTACCTCGCGATCCACAATCCACTGGTTCATCATTTGAATCGATCGTTGTTAATATAGACTAACTGTTAATCACACAAGAAGTCTAAGAATCTAGCCAAAAGGCTCACACAAGAATCATACAAGTCTTTCTAATAATTCTAGGCCCATTAAAGGTTCTACATCTTTTATTTATCTATCTTTAGCATAGCTAAGGTCTACTAATTCAATTACATTAATTCTATAGTCAATTATCTAAGTCTTATGAACATCTACAACTTTGTAGAAGAAGTCAAAGGCTAATTCGACCATAAGGGGTCTAATTCATCTAATTAAGAAAGACTAATCTTAAGCCCAAGCCCATGACCGCGGGCTTACATTCCGGCCCGGCCTGTTAACAAAAGGTCTGGTCCATCTAAGTCAACTAACAATCTTTAACTACCAAATTGACGGCCTAAGGTCAACTAACAAATATCAAATCGGTCAGTCCACCGAGTCAAGCCTAGTTAACTCAGTCCACACATTAAAACAGATTAACTAAGTCTCGAGAATCTTAGCTAGACAACTGATAGGTCTGAATCACATAAGCTTGTTGGTTCTGTGAAACTAACACCAAATACTATCTTACAACATTACAACAACACATTGAATCCATCAACACTTCATAACTAAATACAAATATAAACTTAGTTTACCCGCAAATGCAGCTCTAAGCAAACTCAGATCATCTCAACACATTCACCCCCGTAATTTACATTCACCGCCACAATCAAACCAACACTCATCTCATCTTCTAAGTTATAGCACCATATTACTCTTTCAGCTTATAATCTCATTTGAGTTCTTCTTGAGCAATCAACATTACTAACTCCGACAATTCTACACACACCCCACCTAAACTCAACAGCAGAACCATTATCACTTCAGGCAGTTCCGACCTTCATTCGCTAACAGCAAGGTCATATATTCTCACTCAAAATACACCTTCACCATTAGACTCCAGCATCTACAACCAAACCACAAATTGTTTCTACTCAAAGAACATACAATTCGGCCGCATATTTCTCTTCTATATTCATTATCTCAACCTAAACCTCAGACATACACACACTAAATCCCAGTTGTATCCAAAGTAACATCCATGTCCAATAAAACCATGATATATGATGCGGTCGTATCACAACAAATTAATTAATACTTTACTACCTAATTAACAAGTAATATAGGGTAGTCAAGGTCGATCCCACGAGGAGCACGCAGATTCTAGTTGTAAAAATTGTCACTAAAGGGGGTGTAAAAGCAAAGAAAATAAACAAGACAATTAAAAGATAAAGTTGAAAGCAATAAGAGAGACAAGATCAAGGAATCCTTCTTCGTTACTTAAACAACGATTAAAGTTATGTTCTCTTCTCACTTGTTATTAGTCAGCGTATTATCATCACCAAATCAGAGGATAGCGGTGTACGCTTAGCTAGCCCCAAAAAATCCCTAGTTTCACCGAAACAGGTCCGCTTAGTTATCGATTCTATTCAAAAGAACCACCTTGAGGTCCGCTTACAAGATGTAATTCCTAATGCATTAAGATTTATGAATTTAGGTTTAGTACTAGTAGTTAAACTCGGTTCGCTTTGGTTCACTTTCTAGCGTTGTTTCTACACAATTGCTCCACGGAATCCCTCCGCAAGGTCTCGTGTTTCTACTTGTGTAAAGTGTCGAGAACGATTATTTGTATTCCCTAACTTATACTAGATACGATCAATTAACAAATCAATTTAGCGTGCACTCCAAACAATCTATCAATCAATCATGAATGTCTTTAAGATCACTCCTATTAGTAAAAACAATCGATAATCATGTGAAAAGTCTCAAGATAGAATTGAAAACAAAACTCAAATCATGTTAAGAACTAGAATTCATCCTCAATCAATAAAATTAGCTACTCATGTTAAAAAAAGAGTTCACACAAAGAATAAGAAAAGAAAAGAATTGTGTGTGTAGAGAGATGTGTGTAGAGAGGTGTGTGTAAAAAGATATATAGAAGTTGTAGAAAACTTCTCTATTTATAGGCTTCAATATTCTCCAAATCTTCCAAGGAATAGAATCCTTTTTCTTTTGCAATTCAATTTCCAAATTCAAGTCTTCCTCAACTCTTCATCTTCTTTCCAAATTTGAGTCCATTCTCCATCCATTCCTAGCCCAAGTCTTCACACCCATGAGACAAGTCCATAGAAAATTCTCGAAATTTTGGCTCGCCGGAAAATCGGGATTATGGCCTAATCCCGCCGAATAGTCGCCACGGTCACCTCGGAAATTTCTCCGTCAAGAGAATATTGACGGAATATTCCGCAGTCCCTCTGCTAGGGACTAACGGCCAAAGTAGGTCACCACGCTCAATCTGCTAGTCGCGGGTTAAGGGAAGCTGCGATGGCGAGTCGGGCCACCGAGCCGCCTTAACTCGTTGGCTTACTCTTGCCATCGTCCGAGGGCTGAGTTAGTGACTGGATCATGGCAGGCCAAAGTCTTGCCTAGGCTACGCCTTTGCCACAAACTAAAATGGCTCCCGCACTATTCTTCATCCAGCCATAACGGCCGAGCATTGCTACTCCCAACACTTGCAATGTCACCGGCAAGAACCTTCATTTGCCAATCCTTTGTATCATCATGCCCGCACCACCACTCGCAGCTTCATTTCCTCCATGAGCTCAACCAATTTCAGGCCCATTACCAGCTTTCAACTCAAACACAATCTCGCCTGTAATGCCTCCCATTGCAGCTTGTAAAGCCACAACACCACCAAATTAATCCTCCATTCTTGCAAAGAAGCTTCAAAGACCACATGCCCGGGCTGCATTAAGCACCATCATTCCACCAAGACATGAACTTATTCTCGTCTTCAGTTCCAGCTACTCTTTGAACCTCCCCGCAATGCCACAACCAGCCTGCACCCTCTAATCCCATCAACACCAAATGCAATAACAAACACTTCACCGCAATCTCATCTAAACTGTAATGTAAAGCACAATCAACAACTCCATGTTCTGTAGCTTACACCCGCATTGCACCAGAGCTCAACTTACTACAGTAAAACCATTTCATCACACTGCAAAACAACTCAACAACCGCAACAAGGCCATCGCAAGCCATCACATTCGCATCTCATAACATTCACCTATGCCGCATGTACCCAAATAAGCCTCATTCATTCCTTTTGCAGTGCAAGAATGCCATTGCAACCATCCCACCATCCACCTCAAACCATTTTCTATCAATCCTTTCAATCCTTCACCAGCCTTTCCTAATAAACCTCATCATTCCCATTTCAACCTCGTATCCAACATCGTGAGACCCCTAACAACCATGTTCAATTCCTTCTCACCCGCAAATGCCAGATTTAAACTCAATCCACCGCCAATTTCTCACTTCCTCTATCACCGAACAAGCCAACAAATCCGAGAGCAACCCTGTCTCAACCGAATCTCGCTCACCTATCACAATCAAGCTTCACTCTTCCTCTTCTCGATTCACGTATCTAACACAAAGACGATCTCTACTTACAATTCATCACCGTAACTTTGCTCCATCATTTAATGAGACCCCTAATACCAATCTTCACAAATAACTCTAAAATAAATGAATCACCTCACCTCCATTGAATCCCTTTAATCGGGCCTAGAAACCCATCTCTCGAGATTCTCGATTCACCGCAACATCCAACTTCTTCATAATCTCGATCTATTTCTCTCTCGAGCTCAATAGCGCCGGCCATCCTCTTCTTCTCCAATTTCTTCTCTCGTTGTAGCTTCCTTTGCACGAACCCTAATTCCACTTTTGGGTTTTAACCGCATCTCAATCGAAATACGCATACATCTTTTTCTTTTACATTCAATCTCTCAATTTCTCAATCTCTCGGTCTCAATAAGCAGCCATGATCAAGCCAATTTCATCATCAGCTCTCATTCTTCATCTAACTTCAATAGCAAGTGCAGAACTCATCGATGGCAGAATCATCTCTAATTTCAACACCCATTCTTTAGTTCACACGTAAACTCCATCGCTTCTGATTTCCAGCCACAAATTCATCTCTCGATTCCTCCTCTCTCGAGCTTCACCTTTATCAATTTCCCGATCCGCCCTCGAGATAACAATGGCAACTCGCTCTTCTCTCGATCGATTGACACCGCAGCAGCTCGGGCCGCTTCTCACTTTCAGTGTTGAAGAAAACGAGTAAAATGATTGAGAAAGAGAAATTTAGGTTGTGTAATAATTTGGGTGGATGGTTACACCCCGTGGATAGAGACCACCACACTTAATAGATAATGGGGTACCTCGATGACAACCCCTTAGCCTTGACTTGGCCTGACTTTTAGTACTCCTCCAAATTGGGTCGCCCTTAACCTCCACCGGGCTCCATATATCAATCGCCTGTAAATGACCTTTTGCCCTTTTTCAAATTAGGTGGTTTCTTCTTTCTTTCCTCTCGTGCGACTCCAAAGTAGCTACAAAACTCAAAACAAGTGTAAAATACATAATTTACAAGAAAAATGGCAAAGAAAGCATAAACTACTAGATAGTAAATTAGGTGTATTCTACACCTATCAATATACCACCATTTACAATTTAAACACCACTACAACAACACAATATAACTCAACCCCACCTGTAACAGATTAATACCTTGGTCCAAACTGTTCATCTACTGTCTCAACCCAAGCTTCATTTCACATACAACACCACCAGGTTCAGCTGCAATGCTATCAACCCCCGCAATCCATATTCATCTAAACTTCAATCTACAGTTCCGCCCAACAACTTCTACAGTTCACCACTTACTCGCTCAATTAGCTTTGCATTGTAATTTATTAAACAACCACCAGATATTCAATTCGATAATCACCAACACCACCCGATTATCTCTAACTCTATATGCACTACTACCGTTTACTAATAATTCAACCCCAACACTTGGTAAGTTGCAATCACAAAAACATGCATAACAATTAATACATCATTGAATCCACCTTTCTCTGTAATAACACTTAAACCTAATAACCATTATAATCCCAATTCTAGCTGTAATATCTCCATTCAAACAATCTGCAGTTAGGGCTGTCAATGGATAAAAATCCATCGGATATTGGCAATACCGATAAGGTTAAGGTTAAGGGTTATCGGATATCCTAGATCCATAATATCCGCCGGAATTCAAAAAATTCCATATCGATAAGGTTAAGGATAAGCTATCGGATATCGGATATTATTCCGATAATTTCCGTTATCTACTCATGATACAAAAACTTCCAATAATTTCCGATAATTTCCGTTAATATTCAATACTTCGATAATTTCCAAGTAATATTCGATAATTTTCATATTTACTTAGGAGTGACGTAATCAAATGGCTAAAGAGTAAACCTTAAAGGGTATTAGGTATCAAAATTTCCGAAAATTTTATGATATAGTTATATACTAACGGTATCGATATTAACCTAACGGAAACTCCCTTAACCGCATCATCGCTATGTTAATAAACGGATATCCGCTTACGTTAAGGTTATCGGATATCTAATCGTTGTGTTTGGATATTAACCTAACGGAATCCGGATATTCGGAAACGGATACCGGATATCGAATATCCATTGACAGCCCTATCTGCAGTATTCATTCCTTCTACAACCCCTAATATCATCTATATAATCAATACATGTATCTTCCAAGCATACAACATTAGTCCCCTGCCATTCATCATAAACATTCTACAACTTTAAACTTACAATTCCATTCTACAATTATCTCAATCCCGGTTCATTCCCAACAAAGAAAACTACACAATTTAATCAACTCAACTCTAAATACCGAAATTAGGACAAGTAGAGACTTACCCAAACTTTAACAACCTCTCTGAATTGCATATTTCACCAAATCAACTCTCTTTGAAATATAAATCACTTCCAACCACAACACGACTTGCAATTTAACCACCAATTAAACTTCAGATTTATAACTTTGAACCCTAACTATCATCTCAAGAAATTCTTTAACCTTAAGACCTAATTCATATCAACCCATCTCCAATCGTTCTTCAAAATTATCAATTTCATCTTGAAACTCTCCACTGAACTTTTCTTATGAACCCTAACCCTAATTTCTCAATCATCCAATCCCATCTAATTTCTCTACTGCTTCAACAAAATAACAATTAATAAAAAACCCATCTTCAACTTCTTCTTTAATCAACACCTAATCGAACTCCAATTGATATCACAAAAACCCCAGTTCACTGTTCACTCAAATCCTCAATCATCTCTTCAATTTCTTCCTTAAACAACTTCAATCTAACAAACCCATCCACTGATTTCATCTAATTCTTCCTACACCACCTCTCCGCCGAATCTCAATTCAATTTCTAGGAAACCCTAAATCTTTTCCTAAAACATCAACACAACTCTCAACTCTTTATCAACACTAGCAACATGTTCTACTTCATACGATCTTCATCATAGATTGATTCTCTCTCAATCAAAATCTCTAGTTTTCTCTCAAACACTCGCAGAAGAAGAAGAATAGAGGAGAAGAGGAAAGAAGAAAGAAGAAGAGAAAAGAAGAATGAATAGAAAAGAAAAAGAGAATGGGTTATCTTCTCGATTTGGTGTAGATAAGGTCGACTAGGATTACTAAAGGCACCCGACCAGAAGATAAGGGCAGTCAGGCGGTCTAAAACAAAATTACTATTTTGCCATTCATACTCATCCAAAGATATCTTCTTCATATGGTATCTGATTGGCACGTTCAAGTAATCCATTCTGCATAACTTTTCGAAACCTATCCAACAATACTAGTTTCGTATCTAAATCGCTGTTAGATTAATTTCTATTAATTAACGTTCGTGTTAAACTAATCGAGTTAATATCGGCTAATCGTCTCTTGATCATTGCTAGACCATTCAAATAGCGTTGACGAGCTTGAGGGTCTTTACACACTTGATCCGACTCCGACTCATCAGGGAACCACTCAGACACCCACCAGTTATAGAAGCACTTTTTCTCATAATTCTTTCGAACATATCTCGCTGCTTTTGTGACCAAAGTGGCGTGTATTTCTTCTTCTTCCTCAGACAAGACAACATCAAGTTTCCCAATTATTGGAAGATTTAATAGAACGGCTACGCTTTCCAAAGAAATAGTCATCTCACCCCATCTACATATAGCCGTGTGAGTTTCCGGACACCATTTGGAGATGAAAGTAATCAAGCCTGCAATGTCTTTTCTGATTTGAAGTGCCGCAGACGCCATGACAGCATGCATGATTTGCGCCTCAATTAAGTTGGCCTTTACGTGGTTGCGGATCATCATAAATTTCATCCACTTATCATAAGAGAGCAATGGACTATGACTGATTTTGAAGTCAATTGAGAAGCCGAGTACTCTTTTCTTCCGAAGACAAAACCTCATTATACGCCCAGGCAGACCGATTGGACTTCTCCATCATTCTCTGAATCAGTCAGAAGAGTTGCCACGAATTTGGGATGGGTCCTTGTAATTGTAGCGGATTTCGTAAAGAACTCATCATATATGTTTGTCTTGGAGTTGTTAACATTTCTCGATGCGGTGGCAGAACTGCTTTCAGGTGACATCTTAACAAAATTCCTTATGCTTTTGAAGTAACTACAACGAAGCAAAACAAAAAAATTACTACTTTGAAGGAAAGCATAAAGTCAACGACACATTTTCTACGGAAATTTCCCCTTTGGCCGCATTTTATAGCACTCACGTCAAAAAAAAAAAGGAATAGAGACTGATGCTTGCTCAACGAGATATATATCGCGGGAAAATATGCTCTTAGCCAAAACCCGACAACATCGTGAGGAATATGTTTTTGACCGAAATCGTACAAGGCCGTGGGAAGTATGCTCTCAGTCATATCACGTTTTGCCGCGGGAGTTATGCTCATGAACAAAAGAAAACCCTACATCTAGTTTTCATGGAAAAGGGAACAGATGGCGTTGTCCACACGTACATGCTTGGCTAACATGATGATTGTTTTCGTTGTGATTAATGCTACTACAATAATATTAGCAAAGAAGAATTATTCATATTGAAGTGTTGTTACAAATTCATGGAGGTCATGCCTATGGCTAGGGTTTACACCAACACAGAAGAGCAAACAAAAGAAAAAACGTTAAGAAACACACCTAAAATACGCTCGCCTAGTTTTGCTGCTGTTCTCTCCGCTGGTCCAAATTTTTGCCGCTAGCACCAAGGTGTGGAAACAAAGCCAACGATACGAAAGTAAGGAAGATGGGTAACGCCTTTTATAGGCGTGGTATTTTGGAGTTCAACTAGGGAAGGGTTTCCCTTTTGGGACACACACAAAAGAAAGCAGCTGGGCCCGCGGTGTTGACGTTCCACGATGCTAATCTCCACGGCCAAAGCCATCAGCGCCATCCGCCACGCCAAGCTAGCCGCGCCATCCACTACGCCAAGCTATCCGCGCTATCTGCCACTCCAAGCTAGACGCGCCCATCCGCCACTCCAAGCTAGCCACGCCCATCCGCCATCCCAAGGTAGCCGCACCATCCACCATTCCAAGGTAGCCGCACCATCCACCATTCCAAGGTAGTTGCGCCATCCACCATTCTAAGGTAGCCACACCATCTACCTTTCCTAGCCAACTAGCGCCCATTCCGTGTGCCAAGTTGCAATGTCACCTCTGCTGATCAATAGCCAAAGCTGCAGCGCTGATACCAATACCCCATGGCCAAACCGAATTTATGCAAAACACCAATACAGGGATCACGGATTCCTCATGACTTCCGATAAAGGTTAGTTGAATTTCCTCGGCAATCTCTTCACGTCTTGTCCTTTCGATTTTACTCTTGTCTGTTACCATCTCATGCTTACCCCACAACAACGCCGCTGTTACGTGCTAAGCAGGGGACTTAATGTTGATGGTGGTTTTTAGCTTAGGGTTGAAATCGTAAAACCTTACATCTGATGTGACGTCACTCTGTAAGGAAACGGTGCTGTGAGTGCTAACCTTTCCACCGACATATTTGTTGAGCCGTTCAATATACTTACATGAAATTTATCCAGACTGGCGAATGTAGCAACCATCCCAGATTTTTTGTAAATTTCGGCGCCTCTCCTATATTCACTTAATATAAGTTCCTTTGAATGCCTTCTATGCTATGTTCTCCGGCTGAACCCTTAATGTTGATATGACATGGCGATTTGCGTTCACTCACAACAGAGTAGCACGAATTTCCAAGTATCAAGGATAAGGTCTTTGCATAAGGTATTCAATCAGAAAAAGCATGCTTCTCTCTGGCAATGAATTTAAAAGAACTCTATGTCAACATATAGAACTCAATCAATTGACCTGACTAGCTTGCAAAAGTTAGGGTTTTGCGCCTCGCGCAGTATATCATACCTTGCTTGTCGAAGTTAAACCTAGGAAACTAGGTAATTAATCCGCCATGGATTAGAAGGTGCAAAACCTTGCTCAGAATCAGAAAACAGGGAGCCGCAGCAGCAAAGGGAGGCGTGGCCATGCCTTAGGCCAACTGGCGCCACTTGTCATTGGCCACGCCCCTTCCTAAACCGGCCCTATTTCTCTCGACCAATCGTGTCGCCTCAAATTAGCCATGCGCACATAAGTTGTGGCTGGGCCCATACTTGCTCGGCCCCACTTGCCATCGACCAATCAGGTCGCTCTAAAGCCGCCACACTCTCACCATAAGTGTATCCGCGCCTTATGTTTGGCCGCCCTCTTTTCTTGGCCAATCAAGTTGCTCTAAACTTTCCACCATACATTAAAGGCCAAACGCACCCTGTCGCGCCACCATACTAACTGTCAAGCCAAACGCGTCTTACCACAACAACATATTGATCGGCAAATACGTCCATCTCTGAGCATATTATTATTATTATTATTTCAAAAGTGCCACCCAGTACAAGTAGGTAGAAGGCAACCGAGCAAC
The DNA here is from genome assembly GCA_023531295.1 of Papaver armeniacum. NCBI lineage: Eukaryota > Viridiplantae > Streptophyta > Magnoliopsida > Ranunculales > Papaveraceae > Papaver > Papaver armeniacum. Next base: position 13,675 of record JAJJWW010004672.1, read on the forward strand.
AAGCTGGGCGCCAACACCTTTTTGGATTGCCACTCCTATTCTATGAAATAAAAATCGTCCAGAGTTACAATCTGCATCATTGTTTGCAAGATAACTCTTGAGACGTTTTAGGAAAACCACAGTATCTTCGCCTAACTCTCCCAATGTGGTGAAGGCTAGAACACCAAAGCCATATCCATGAGATTCGCATGCTACTAAGTATTTGTTGCAATTGCGGAGCACAGCTCTGGCGATAGCCTGTCCGGGAACAAAATAACGGATATCACTTATTATTATTATTATTATTAAATTTTTATTATTAGATAAAGAGTATTACATTAATTAACTAGTTGAAGCCTAACAAGCTAAGTTCCAACAACGTACTACTACATTAATTGAACAGGTTGTCGTGCTAGCCTATCCGCGAGCCTCATGGGTAACCTAGCCTAGGGAGCCGGCGGATTAGGAAATTTGAGATTATGTCATAAGGGGGGAAAGCTAACTCTAGCTTCCATGTTAATTCCTACAATATTCCGCCATTGGGGGCTCGAACCTGGGACCTCCTGGAGCGCATGAACCTTTGGGAAACGGGAATGACCAGCTGAGCTAAGTGCCCATTTTATTATTATTTTATTTATTTTTTTATGAAAGGGAGCCTCAGAGGCATTTATTATTATTATTATTATAAAAGGAGCCAGGAAGGCTTTTATTATTTTTATTATTATTATTATTATTATTATATTACACAAGAATAGGAGGGAGTCGGGCTACAATCTGAGCACCCACACCCTTCTGAATAGCTAAGCCTACTATGTGAAAAAGTAAACCACCCACTTTGTTATTAGCGTCATAGTTAACTAAGCAATTCTTCAGTCGCTTCAAAAAGACACTGAAGTCATCTCCAAGCTCTCGCCTAAAGTTGAAAAAGGCCAAGGCACAAAAATTGTAACCATGGGTCACGCACGTGTCCAAATACTTGCTTTGCGTTTATCGTGATTCTTTGAAATGGCGTTCCGGTGCACAAAACTGCGAATCCCTGCCGCTAAAAAAGGGGAGACTCCCGTTATATCGAAACAGGTGTCCTTACCATTCTCCCAATTGCATATAAGAATGTCTGCGGGTTTAAGAGCAATATCACTGTCGGACGAGAACCCCAGGGATGCCTCCTTCCTAGCTGCAACACCGGCCCTATAACAAATGTCCAAAACCATGTCCCTTACCAAGTCATGTCGGAATTTTAGTCCGACTTCACTGGCGCAATGGAGAGCATGGTCTCCGAAGATGTCCATATCTCGCCCACAACACGAGCATATGCAATCTTCAGGGAACATAGGAATGCCCAAACAGTACTGAGCTACTGCACGGAACTGTTGAGACCCCAAAGTTTGATTGAGGCCGGGGATCAGAATAGCTTTCAACCAATCTGTCGCATGTGCAGATTTATTACATTGCCACAGTATGGCATCTCGTGGTGTCAATGTATACTTTGATGGTATCTCACACTTAACGACTTCGAAAAACTTTGCTGCCAATGCTTTCATGGGATGTGGGGCAGCAATGTTAGGGTCGAAAGATGAGAGACCACAAAAGTGTTTGTACAATCGAGAGCGATTGATAATTGTTACTCTGGGGAGAACTGCCGATGGACCCCAAGATAACACTCTGCAGATGTTGCGTTTGAAGGTGAGATGCTAGGTAGCAATAGTGACTGGTGTCGGCCATAGTATATACACCGAAACCTCCATCTGATATGGGTAAAGTGACCATTCGCTGTTGGAGTTCACCAAAGCCTGCTCCGTCTCCTGTAACTAAATGCCGAAGGTACTGAAGGAGGTGATGATCGTAGTGCTCAGTGGGTGCCTGTAAGACTGTCGGACTGGTGGTGCGCAGAGTGAAGTATAGCCGTGAGACTGGTGACGGTTTGGAGTAGCAAGAGTTCACTCTGGATCTCGGGAGTTTCTTGTGATTTCATTAGGTGGATAGTTTGTCCACTCGTTACATGATCAAGTCATTTCTTTGTATTGTTTGTCAAGACTAACATGACCTCCTAACACCTTTACACCCTTCGCAGGCCTTCCAATATCGATAGGAAATACATCAGTTGCAAAGCTTCGTCGATCGATGGAGGGCCGGTATAGTTACGTCTTTCCTAATGTTCAAGTGTAACCCACGTTGTGCACCTTCCCGGGCGTATAACTTTCGGGGCCTTGGAAACCTCTAAGGTATCCCCAATAATGGTTTCGTCGTCAGGTACCATGCATGCATTTCCAAAGAGCACCGAGATGCAATTTTGTGAACAAGGGGATGCAGCACTAATGCAAACAAGAGAGGACCGAGGGGATCCCACTATTGTGCTCCTTTAGTGGAAGATAGGATGAACTCATTATAGTACTGATTGGCAGGTTGGGCATAATGTAATTCAACCCACACCGGCTATAATAGGGCACCGGATTCTAACTTCTTTGATAAGGGTTGATCTATCGACCATGTTAAACGCATTCGTGAAGTCTACCAGCATCATAGTAAGGTTGGTATGTGTACCTTTGAGTTCCATCAAAGTGTTAGAAGCATGCAGGATACTTTCGCCGCCACAGGGAACACCCACACCAAATTGGTAATCACCTAAGTAGTTGGCCATTGCCCTTCCCACTTCATTTGCATCTATCTTTGAACAGAGCCTACGCCATATAGTCCCGACTGCAATCGGTCGAAGTCCTCCATCAGGCTTGAGTAATGGAGTGAGAGGAGAGCTGGCGACATACTTTCCAAGAACTGCAGGGCAAGCACCAGCTAGCCACAGATTAATAACGCCAGCAATGGATATCAATAGCTCTTCGGAAACTGCCGCAGCAGGGCCACTTAGTGCATCGAGTAGATGCTGAGCTCTGAGGCCATCTCTTACGCAAGAGGTGCCTTTAGGGAAACTCCTTATGGCTTCCAGCACAGCCTTGCTGTTGATTAATGCAGGTGCCGATGTAACAAAATTTGTAGGTATACTCGGGGGAGGTGCAGGCGGGTGTTTGGCTTGCAATTCATGCAATGATTCTGGGGTGGATGGAGCGACACCATTAGAAGAGAGAATTCGAATGACAGCTATATAATGCCCCTGACTAAGCTTCTTCCTGCAAGCTTCCACGTTAGTTTTCCTTTTCCGCGAGGATGCCTTTCTTACTTTCTTAATTTCCTCTGCGCTGCGAGAATTTGTTGAACCAACACTACTCCCCCGTGGTTCTCTCCATTTAGCAAGGGCCAGTTAATTGCGCTAGGTTTGAAGGCGCTTCCTATTGCCTGACCTTCCCTCCGTTGAACTCTTGGGAAAGTATAAATTTAAGGTACATACCGGTAAAAGGAGCAGTTGCATCCATGAAGTAAGATCACTAGGGTTATTCAGCACTTTATCTAAAGATGCTTTGAGAGCTCTATAAAATCAAGTCACACTATGGAGGAATATTAGACAATCGTGATCTGTTTCACAGTAAAACGAGGTTGAGTAATTACACGGATAATCCGAAAGAAGCATCTCCAGGCTGTATATTAGGCTCAGTGATGGTGGATTCAAGGGTGACTGCAGGTACGAAATTGGCTGTATTGATAGGCATAACATCCTGAGGGGTTGTTTTATCGGCACCGTAGATCGGAGAGTTAGCACTTCGACCATTGGATGGCCCTGCAATAAAACCACCATCATGATCCCTACATAGGCGTTTCCATGAGTACCATTGCATGCAAGGGATACATACCCACATCTGTAATTGCCTCAAAAGCTTTTCCCATGCATTGTAAACACGCAGGACTCGGTGATTCTCTCTTTGAGATGGCTACCCCATTCGGAATTGATAAATGCCTATCTTGTATGTGCCCGAAAATGGAACTCGACATACCCTCTACCGTTTATATTATCCTGACAATCTTCGAAACCTTTGTAGGGGCAGTGACATGCTGTATCTTCATCAGAATCACTGTCCCCAAAACAGAATCACTGTACCTTTGTAGGGCAGTGACATGATTCTCGAATGGCCTCCCACTAGCTGAGCGTTCGATGCTGCGCATTTCATCATGATCCTCTATGTAGAATAACATGATTGGGCGGTCCTCCTACATAATTGTTTGCGGAGAGGGCTTAACTCCTTCAGGACGTCGACGATACTCGTTGTTCCCTGACTACATAGAGAGACCCACCTCTACATAAAAGAATGATTAGGCGGTCCTCCTACATAATTGTTTGTTGAGAGGGCAAAACGCCTTCAGGACGTCGGCGACACTTGCTGTTCCCTGACTATGTAGAGAGACCGTGTATAGATTCAGGCGGCTCTCCTACATAATTGTTTGTTGAGGGGGGATAAACGCCTTCAGGACGTTAACAACGCCGCACGTTGTTCCCTTAACTATACACTTTTTCAGAACGAGTATGATGCTTCAACTATCTCATATCTCGATTCTACAATAGATTAATTCTACCGTGATATTCGCCACTGAATTCCTAGAAAACAATCTATTATATCTCATTACTCCGTTCCATGAATCCCCGACTCACTCCATGGATTGCTAATAGATAACCAATTCATCTCATTGCCCCGTTCCTTGAATTCCCCGGCTGGATTCATAGATTGGTAATAGATGCACAATTCATGATTATTACTCCGTTTCACGAATCATTCTCCATTGAATTTCATGAGTTAGTAATAATTACTCAACAATCGGGCATATGGACTATTACCGAGTAAGCCCCAATAAAATGGTGCAAGTGTACTCAAAAATGATGCACGAACGAGCACCCAAATGCACGAACGAGCAATCGAAAATATGGACAAATGAGGAATCCTACACAAAACAGGAGAGAGAAAATAATAATAAAAATAGAAAATAGGCGCCTAGGGACCGGGCCCACCGGCCGGCAGGCCATGCCGCCGTGGCCGGTCCCCCCGTCTCTTCCTCTTATTTGTCTTATTTTATTTATTTTCATGAACTCATGAAAACTCCTTCATTCAAGCAACTTTCCTTGTTTAAGCAAAACTCACGGTTTCTCCATATTTTCACGGCTTCATGGAAAATAATAAAATAGGGAAAGGTGTTGCGGGACCGGGCTACCTAGCCGGCCGACCATGCCCTAGACGTGGCCGGTCTCACACCTTGCAATCCCTTGTTTTCATAATTATTATTTCCCTCATCTCATGAAACTCCTCCGTTTGAGCAAAAATCATGGTTTCTTCATATTTTCTCAAATATTGCTCAAACCATGAAAAAGCCAAAAACTCAAATGGTCACATGACCGGCATGGATACTCATGCCAAATATTAAAATATTATTATTTTAATATTATCCAAATTTTGATCAAACGAGAAAAGTCTTAATTGACCTAAATCAAGAATTTCAGTCAAAGATCGAACTCTTCTGAAAATCTGAGATATTGCTCAAACGCACACGAGAAAAAAATACCGAAACTCTCGTGATCGAGAAACAAACATTATAGTGACACGGGAGTACTTCCTTGACCGAACAAGGCCGTCCCTAAGGCTTGCAAGGAGCCGTTCCCACACATTCTTATGATTTTGACCTAATTTGCTAAATTGCTCATATTGGGTCCAAACTCTTTCCAACCAACTTGGAATTTGCTCAATCGACCATCAGCTGGTCCCAAGACACCTAGGGCCGGTCCTCTGCCCCCTTGGTCGGTCCCTCACTTCTCCATAAATTAGGTTTTATCAGCTAATGCTCAGATGAGCACTATTTTAATAAATGATGAAACCAACATTTAATTATCATTCTTTCACCAACCGGTCAACTCAGGACCCTGGTGCACGCTCACTCTAGCAATTGGGTAATACATGGTCGTCCATTATCCCATGTGGTTGGTCCTTCCCTCCCTCATGACCTATTTTCAGCAATTCATCAATTGACGAACAATTGATCAAAAATTAGGGTTTCGAACAAACGCTCCACAAATCATCATCCTGGGCTAGTTCAAACACTAATAAATTTATTTTGATCCAGTAATCAACATTCAGATTAATTATATAATATTTGGTAGTCTGCCAATATTTTAATTAATATTTTATTGGGTCACGTTACCAATAAATAATTCGTTGAATTGAGCAATACTTGCTCAGTTGCTCGAATATTGATCCAACTATCAATATTCAGTAATTCGTCGAATTGAGCAATACTTGCTCAGTTGCTCGAATATTGATCCAACTATCAATATTCAATAATTCGTCTAATTGAGCAATACTTGCTTAGTTGCTCGAATATTGATCCAACTATCAATATTTAGTAATTCATCGAATCGATGCTCAGTTGCTCGAATTTACAATATTTACTCAGACGAGCAATATCTAAGAAGTTCCAACATGTTAAATCCATGAATCATTGAGCATTCGATCACTCATGCTCGATTCAACAAAACTTAGACTCACTATCTAATAAGTCAACGACTGACTAATCAAAATACACGTCTGCTTCGCAGACTCCACGTTCGTGAGACATCAATCACGTCACATGGGGGGGATATTACTTAGGGTTTTGGTCTGGCGGCCTACGTCACGTGTGTTCATCCACGATGAGAAATGTGAGTAAGTCGTGCAAACGGTTGAAGGAGTTAGCAAAGTAGTGGGTGGACGGTTAACCAAGTCTCCGCACGACATGGAACTGGTTTTACCACGATCTCCTACTTTCCCACTCTTTCACTCATGAAACCGTCATACTTCCTGGGATCAATGTGTTCTCTATTCTGACAATATAAATAAGTTCTGAATTGATGACTGAAGAAATCAACAATCGTTTACACACAAGTCTCGATCAAACTTATTTACACATATTTGCAGAAACCTTCAACACATCCATAATCCTTGATCATCATTGATACCATAATTCTCAGCTTCCCTCCTACAGATCAACCCATCTCCCTCTCTTTGTGACCGAATTGACTCTGGAACGGTCATTCACTTGGTTTAGGCCGGAGTCCTACAAATTGATCTCTCGAACTCAAAGCACTCCCGTGCAGTGCATCTGTGTGAGGTTAAGCAGTTTGCTCGGTTGAGGAGTCTTGCTCGAACCGTCATCTCTTCACTTCCCTAAAAAATCTGCAAATCGTTTTCCCCATATACAGATTGGCGACCACAGTGGGAGATTAATCTTTCGGTTGCAATCTCACATTTTCACAAAATTACTGGTCTTAGGTCTGGCTTGGTTACAAATGCAAACGACGCTAGCACTAGCACTAGCAACAATAACAATAATGGTAGTCCAGAAACCATCCCTGCTTCCAATAATGGTGGTGATGCTACTCCTCCTCAAACCAAGATTGGAAATCATCCTCTCTTGGTACCGTCATCCCGAGAAATTCAGAGAAAATCCACCCACCATCGATGATCTCATGAAGGTTCGGGAAGTTCTCGCCAAAAATCAAACCCGATATGGCTACTACTTAGAAGGAGCTATGCAATTATCTCAAAATTCTCACTGACAAAATGTCAGAGAAAACTAAGGAAGGGTCGGAGAAAGGAAAAGCCAAATAAGTTGACCCCGAAATTTCACAAATCCATGTGGTGGATGATGATGAAGCCTGCAAAGCTACAGAAAATCCACCGGAGAAGGAATCTGCAGGATTCATCACTCTTGAAGATCTGGAGCGCTTCATGGAGACTCGCAAAAAAAGGCAACGTACTATCTGTCCATCGTCATCAACCTCCGTACCCTGCTGCTACGCAAAGAATCCCTCTCCCTAAAGGCTACACATCTCCAATATTAACATTGTACAACAGAACAGGGAACGCTCAAGAACACGTTTCTCGATTCTTGGAGGCACTAGGAGAGCATGAGCACAACCATGTTGTCCGTCTTAAAGAATTCTCAAAATCTCTGATAGGACGAGCATACACATGGTACAACAACATAGCGCCAGGGAGCATCGCTAGTTGGGGAGAAATGGTTAATGCCTTCTACAAGAAATATTTCTTTGTCTCTGAGTAGGTTACTCTCTATGACTTAGGAAGAATGGCTCAGAAGAATGCTGAACATCCGAATGAATATGTGAAAGGGTTCAGAATTCAAGCTTTGGATTATCATGACCCTAATGTTACTGAACAAAAATTGGCGGACTTATGCATCAACGGGATGATCCTAGTTTTCAGAGCCTTGCTGGAAAATCAGGTTCCATACTTTTTCAGAGCTCCATGAAGTAGCCAAGCGATCAATAACTACTGCTCCATCCTTGCTGGAAAGAACAAAAACTATCAAAACCGAGGAGCCACGAGACACTCGAACCAGCATCAGGCGCTTAGTCAACAAACAGTATAATGTTCAACCTTCCATGAATGTTGCTGAAGGGGGTAAAAGAAAAGCTGATGCGCAGCAACATAAGAATTCTCCTCCAACATCTACGAAAGCACCAAGGAAGGACAACCAAACTCGAAACGCACAAGCACCGGCTCAATGTCAGCAGAATGATCAGGAAGTGCCAGACTTTCCCTTCCCTATTGAAGAGGTGATCGAGTTACTTGGAAGTATGGATCCAAGATGGTGCGATCAACTTACCTCGCATCAGGAGAGAGCCGACAGACGAGGAAGTAGAGAATCCGCGTTACTATCGCTTTCATAGGTTTTTTAGTCATCCGACCAGTGATTGCAGAACCTTGAAGCGCATATTCAAGGAAAAGGCTGATTCAGGAGAACTGAGGACTGAAGGAGTGCACAAGAATCCTCTCCCAATCAGAACCTTTACACTCTGAACAACAAGTCAAAGAAGCAGTTCAATCATTAATCGAGCATGCCCAAGAACTGCTTTATCTATCAAAGGCTCAAAGGGAAGACCTGTTCACGGCTCTGAACCATGTAGTTTCTGGGAAACGTTTATCTATCCCGGAAGTACTTCCTGAACCTCCAGCCACTGACAAAGAAATGTATGACTGGGGACTGCTCACCACAATGTATCTCAAAGGAAATGAATTCAGAAGAATGCTAATCGATGTTGGCACAGCTATCAATATTTTCCCTTTGAAGACTCTCGGAAGGCGTGTGCATTACCCGACAAGAAGCCACTCATGCCCCTGTCTCGTCAGGAGATCATGAAGGAATATCCATAGATGCATATGGTTACATCATCCTCAAAATGAAAGTCGGGGAAACCTGGTCAGAAACCAAGTTTCATATAATCAGAGAAGATCCAGTATATAACATGATCCTTGGACGAACATGGATTCATCTTTGAAAAGGTAACTACAACACCTTGATTGCACATTTTTCTATTGAAGAAAGCTCGACTCGGAAGAAGTGGAGGACGATCCACCGTTCGAACATCTGGGGAAAGTCGAAGCCTTGATGAAACTCACACAAATACCCGAAGAGAGCGCACATGAATTTGTCAAGAGCTTCCGCACTCAGGCAACTCTCATTCCCCCTCATGCGTCTATATTACCAACTTTCGAATATGCTACCCTGGTCCGGGGACTTGATCTTACTCATAACTCAGCTATCATCAAACATTATGAGTGGTTAGTCTCGCCTCAGCAATACTTCACCAAATGGTTGGACGCAGAACCTCTCCGAATACATCGTCTCACTAACACAAGCATTACTAGAATAATGACTGAATTTCATAATCAATATCCTAAATATTCTCCCTTGCACGAGTGTCCACATGTGCCGCAGAATTGGAAAGCTCCACCAACATGGAATCCCACTATACGAGGAATTTCGAACCAGCAGAAGATGTTCAGGGCACGGGAAACCAAGCCTAACAAATTTCATGAAGGGGATTTAGTTCTCAAGGAAACTAAACATAATCTCCATTCCAAAATAAGTTCTAACTGGGAAGGACCTTTTATGATTGCTAAGTCAGTAGTTGGAGGATACTACAAGTTGGCTGATATGAAGGGCAAGACAAGTGTACCAGTGATTCACAAAAATTGGCTAAAGGCTTTTGACGCATGAAACATTCAACGTCCCAAGGCGTTTTGTGTTCAAGGCATGAATTCTCAAAGCACCTAACGTTTTCATTTTAGGATTTTCTTTCACATGTATTTTCAATTTCTCCAGGAGTTTGCAATTCTTGCATTCAGTATTTGAATTCAGCAATTTATCAAAGTTCTTTATTTTAAGAAAATCTCTATCAAATCCAAGAAGAAAATCCTCAATCACTTACTAATTCAAAACCAATCAAAAAATTCAAAACCAAAATAAAACCTCACATCTCTCAGAAGTTCAAGTTTCAAGAGATTATGGAAATAAAATTAAAGGAAGCCGGCAAAGTAAGATTTCTGCTTCTCTGCATTCTCCAAGACTTGCAAGGCCTCTTTCTCCAACTCCAGCTTTTCAGTCAATTCAACAATCTTAGCCATTTTATCCACCACAACATCACTGGTAAAAGGAATATTATTCTCTATTGCGTCCTTAATGGTGTCGATCCTTTGACGAAGCCACTTCAAGTTGAAGCCAAGTTCTTCAGATTTCTTCAAGTTTTACTCCCAATCAAAGAGTACATCTTGAGTAACAGTACTTCTCGCCCTGGTCATTATATCATCTATGACACGCAAAATATTTCCTACTTGCATTGTCAAGAAGTAACTTCGTTTCAGATCCTTGGTGACAACAATGTAACCATACATTTTCCACAACTTCTCATACATGTCAGCATACCCTATGGGAACGCTAAATCCACCAACTAATGTGTGATATGGAATTGGATCACTGAATGAAGGATCACAAATAATCCCCGCATTAGGGTATTCATGCATTATTATGCGGTTCCCAATTATTGGAGCGGCTTCGACAATTGTTGGAGCTGTCTCTAAACGATTTCTTCCATTAAGGTTCGGTTGTTTCTATCTCTGAAGTAATGATGATTTGAGCTTCATTCTCTCGACAACTTCAGCAGCGATATTCGATGGCATTGAGGTGCAGATGGTAACATCATCAACTTGATTCACCATGTGGTTTGAATCATTGATATCATTGCTCCATTATTCTCAACGAAGCATTTGGTACCTAGTACGAAGATTACATAAGATTAGAGCAATTCAAGCATGGAAACCAAAGGCGATCATAAAATACAACATGTAAGTGAACTAAAACTATCTAAGTTCTTTATTATGCATCCAAAACATGAGCAAATAGTGTGGAAGTCATAAAACACGTTCTTCAACAAGCTCGTCTGAAGAGATTTTATACTGCCCTGTATAAGACGACGAACTGGGAGTAATTGGTAAGGAATTTAAGGTTGAATCATATACCATTCTCTTCGTATGGATGTTTTCTACAACATATTAAAATTTCATAGCAATTGGATAAACGAGTAAATAGTTGTGGCCAGAACATTGGATTACATGCCAGCTGAAAAATTCCTGAAGGTCTCCTAGAAGTTTACAGTTTCGCTGATTTCGGACCCTAAACGTGCTCAAAACTTAAAAAGCTTCGTCGTTAAAGCTTGTAAATTTCCCGGGCATAAAGATATATGGGTAGATCGCGAAAATCTGACATCGTATGAAGATTTTATGGCGTTTTTTCTAAAAGGCCGAGTTCTGAATTTTCTGGTGACGTATTTCGCTAAAAATTTTCATTCATTCATGTGGATTCTCATTCATTCAATCTCAAATCAGCAATATTATACTTCTATGAAGAGAATATGAGGTGGATACTTACTTTAGGGGTTTCCAAGTCATTCGAAGGGTTAATATGGTCGGCATCAACATTGGGAGCACCATTACCACCATTCGGTCCCAATTCATGAAGGTTCTCTTTCTCACCACTGTTTGATGACGAATGAACGGCATGACCGTGTTGATCTTCCACAAAAATGTTTTCCTGGATATATCCGCAACAATCATTATTATTTTGTTCAAGAAGTATCATGATTAATTATACGAAGGAATACTTACATCAACTTCATCTGCATCGCTGGATTCGTGCGTTGTGGAATGAGCAAAACGAAGACCGTCAATGTTTGATGGAGCAAAATTCTGGAATAGAAACAAACGTTGGTTTCATGATCCTAATTAAGCAGGCAAATAAAAGTCATGGTAGAAGGGGTATTGAAAACTTACCAAAGAAGTGACTGGGGACTGCACCCTATTCGGTATCATCCTATAATTCGCCCTACTTCTGCTTTCTACACCCTGGGGACTTTCTTGCACTTCTGAGAAGTCTACATGAATCCGAGATCTCACACCTCGGCCATCCTACAATAAAGTTAATGGAACAAATAAGGTGTGGTCATCATGCCTTTACCAAAATCGTAAGAAAAATACTAACCTGTGAACATTCTTGAGGCGTTTTTCTTTTATCACCACTAGAAAGATATTTCAACCTTGGTCGATCGGAGATCACATCGGGGAGGAAACTCTGCCCCGGAGACTTAACATCCATTGAAAACTTATGCAAGCGCTCAAGTTGTTGACCTTGAGTCTACATAACCGAAGTCGCATAAGTAGCTCGGTCAGAACAAGGAAACAAATAATCATATCCTTCCACATGCGTGCAATCTAAATGAGCCTTTAGATATTCAATCGATGGTTTATTTATTCGATAACCCGGGTGTTGATGGTGGTTTTTTAGCTTAGGTTGAAATCGTAAAACCTTCCATCGATGTGACGTCACTGTAAGGAAAGCGGTGCCGTGAGTGCTAACCTCCCCCGGCATATTTATTGAGCCGTTCAATATACTTACATGAAATTTATCCGGTCGCGAATGTAGCAACCATCCCGGATGTTACAGTAAATTTCGAGCGCTCGCCTATATTCACTTAATATAAGTTCCTTTGAATGCCTTCTATGCTATGTTCTCCGGCTGAACCCTTAATGTTGATATGACATGGCGATTTGCGTTCACTCACAACAGAGTAGCACGAATTTCCAAGTATCAAGGATAAGGTCTTTGCATAAGGTATTCAATCAGAAAAAGCATGCTTCTCTCTGGCAATGAATTTAAAAGAACTCTATGTCAACATATAGAACTCAATCAATTGACCTGACTAGCTTGAAAAAGTTAGGGTTTTGCGCCTCGCACAATATATCAGACCTTGCTTGTCGAAGTTAAACCTAGGAAACTAGGTAATTAATCCGCCATGGATTAGCAGGTGCAAAACCTTGCTCAGAATCAGAAAACAGGGAGCCGCAACAGCAAAGGGAGGCGTGACCATGCCTTAGGCCAACTTGCGCCACTTGCCATTGGCCACGCCCCTTCCTAAACCGGCCTTATTTCTCTCGACCAATCATGTCGCCTCAAATTATCCACGCGCACATAAGTTGTGGCTGGGCCCATACTTGCCGGCCCACTGGCCATCGACCAATCAGGTCGCTCTAAAGCCGTCACACTCTCACCAGAAGTGTAGCCGCGCCTTATGTTTGGACGCCCCCTTTTCTTGGCCAATCAAGTCGCTCTAAACTTGCCACCATACATTAAAGGCCAAACGTACCCTGCCGCGCCACCATACTAACTGGCAAGCCAAACGCGTCTTACCACAATAACATATTGATCGGCATGCCAACATGCCACTCTGCCGCGGTAGCATGCCACTTTATCCTTGGCCACGCCGACAAGCCCTAATTCTTACCACGACGCCAAATCCTAGCCTTGGCCACGCCGTCAAGCCCTAATTCTTACCACGGCGCCAAATCCTAGCCTTGGCCACGCCGCCAATCCCTAATTCTTACCACGGCGCCAAATCCTAGCCTTGGCCACGCCTCCAAGCCCTAATTCTTACCACGGCGCCAAATCCTAGCCTTCGCCACGCCGCCAAACCCTAATTCTTACCACGACGCCAAATCCTAGCCTTGGCCACGCCGCCATGCCCTAATTTTGGCCATAGAGCCAAACCTTAGCTTTGGCCATGCTACAACGCCACAGGCGTGGCCATGCCACAACGCCACTGGCATGCCGCCATTCCACGGCTACTAACATGGCGTTATTCCATGGCTCCACCAAGCGCTACTATGCCAATGGCGCCACTTCGCTATACAACAAGATGCAACCATAATCAACGGCTACCCTTCCTCATGAGATATAATCTCAGCCATTCAAGTTCGCCACCAAACTGACGGACTTGTGGCAAGTTTTAGGCGGCTGACCAAGGAAAGCCTAATAGCATGACTATTTTCCTATGGCAAACTCTCTTGACTTTGACTTTCCACACATAGAAACCTGCTACACGTTTTCCACGAAAACACTCGAGTCATCAAATATGTCACAAACTGGGGGATACTCATCAGGGTATTGGTCTGGCGGTTTACAGCGTGCGGCATGCAATGCGCCCGTTACAAGAAAGTGTCATGAAGTAGGACAATTAGTGGTGGTGAAAAGTAACAGTGTAAACAATTTATTCCCTTTATCATGGAAGCGTAATGACTGAAGGTTACACGAATTCACTTCCCTCATCATGGAAGCATAACGTCCGACGGTTACACGTTACTCTATTCTTCCACTACTCAATCGTTTCCACTTCCTACGAGACCAGGGTACGTTTTAATATGACTTGTATAAATAGGCTTTGTAGGATCATAATATCGCAACGGACAAGGTTCGCGGGATTAATAAATGACGGTGTCGCGAGGGAGTCGCAGGAAGCTAGAATAAACGACGCGATGAATAACGACAAACAAAACAATTGGAAGGCATGAAACCTGGCGAGGGCTAAGAAGTGTCGCGAGAATGATACTTGTGCATTTGCGACACTTCGCGAGACATTCCCGAAAATAAAGGATAGCTTAGCTGTCATCCACTATGTATTACCCTATATAAAGGGCTAAGTGAGTCTGTTGAAAGAGAGATCTTTTGGGAATTGTTAAGCAAGTCATTAGGAGAGAGAAAGTCTAAGAGTGTTTTAACTTCTAAGTGTAATTTTATTTTCTGTGTAAACATTTCACGGACTCAATCAATAAATATTCTTGATCTACATCTTTCAATGGATTAATTAAGCAAAATTGAGTAAGGGGTGTAGTGTGGGATTTCCCAACTACATATGCGCTAGAAACAGGAGAGAGCAGAGATTGACGTAGAAATTGGAAAGAATTTGGATTAACAGAGAAAAGGTTTGGAGAAGATACTCAAGAATTCATTGAAAAAGAAAATGGCTAGAAGAAGAAATGTACAAGGGCAACCAACGATTGTAAGAAGAAGTGGGAGACTTGTGGAGAAAGGAGGAATAAAACAGAGAATCGTCAAGGATGAATATGAGAAATGATGGAGAAGATCAAAATCAACCACCGATCTCCCCAAAGAGCAAACGCGGATGTGGATTATGATAGAGTAAGTGTACATACTTGGAGGTCCGATTCGAAGACGAGAGGGAAGAGGAGCAAAGCATGGTGAACAATGGACAAGGAGGAGGAGAGCAAGGAATGAATGGAGAAATGAATCCAGGAAACGAAGAAATCGCAGCATTAGAAAGATTGAGACAAACAATACACGAAGAGAGACGGCTAGAGGCAGAGGAACGAGCAAACTTGACAAGACAGAATCATGAATTGAGGATGGAAAATATGAGATTGCAAAATAGGAGATCAAGAAGTAGCGTGAGATCAAGTTCAAGATCGAATAGGGAAGAAAGAAGGAGAGTTTTACCAACAGAAAAGTACCGAGGAAGAAAACCAACAAGAAACACAAAATCCAAGCACGAGCATGGCGAGAGAAGAGGGGAAATGGAAGATCGTTATATTCCTCGGCCAAAATCTTCAAGATGAGCGGAATAGGGAAAATCAAGGAAACATGCAACTCCAAGGGCCGAATGACCCCAACTTTGAAGGGAGAATAATCTTGCACGGGAGAGAAGAATTGAGAAGAAACCGAGAGATTTAGGATGACATCGAGATGCATTACATTGAACAAGCACGGCTAGCTCGCGAGAGAGAGAAAGGATAAGAGCAGTAAATGGAAAATCAAGAGATGGAAGAGGCAATCCGGCAGAATAACCATGACAACCGAGAAAGAAGGAGGGAACAAAATCGTACCAATAGAAATATTAATGAAGAATACGAGAGGGTGCAGATGAGAGCTGAGAGACAGCCAAGAAGAGAGAACAACCGATATAATGGCGTGCGAATTGAAGAAAGAAACGAAGAAGAGCGTCGCAGGGAAAGGAGAGAAGAAAATAACGAGCAAGAAGGTCAAAACAGGCACGAGCGTAGAAGGAGAGAGGCAGAGCTAAAAAGACCAAGAGAATCAAATTCCCGAGGCAAATGAACAAATCTTAAGAGAACTCGGGCTGAAATGAGAGGATTACTGAACAATAGAAGGGAAGGAGGAAGGAAACAATTGGACGAAGCCATCGCAGAAGCCGCGAAGAATCCCTTCACGCTAGAAGTACAGATGGGAGGAATACCTCCTAAGTGCAATCTACCTGCATTAACCAACATCTTTGATGGAACAACCTGTGCGGTACAACATATCAAGGCTTATATGAGATGTATGTTACAGTGGGAGAATCATGATGCTATACTGTGCAAATATTTCGCATCAAGCCTAATAGGAGAAGCACTAAAATGGTTTGAAGGACTGCCAAGGAACACAATCACATCATTTAACCATTTACAAGCTACATTTCTGGGGGCATACATAAGTAACAACTCTTCGCGACCAGGTATTGAAGATGTATTCGGGTTGAAACAAAGGGTTGGCGAGAGCTTAAGGCAGTTGACAATAAGATGGAGGACCATGTGTAGCGAAATGGCAGGACGGGTTGAGGAAAGATATCTCATCCTCTCATTTGTGAATGCTCTCTTCGCGACTAACTTGTTATACATTCAAATTTTTAGAATCAAAAATACAATCACGATGGCGAATCGAGAGTTACGGGAAGAATATATTGCCTTAGAAGAAAGACAGAATGAAATGAATTCTTATCCAGTCGCGAACACAAGCTCGAATGTCGCGAACGCAAGCTTGTTGCCTCAATTCATAAATACAAGTGGCGAGCACTTCGCAAGGACAAAGCAAACAAGGAAAGTCGATGAGGGACAGCGGAAGATAGTAGCCATGGGAAGCCACGATCAAGAAGAGTTTGAACGAGAAAGGAACTACTACAACCGTAACAAGCAATAATAAGATTCAGAGGCTAGATCATGTGCAAGAAACTTACGGTGGACGAAGGCAAAATAACCGTGGAGGGCGAGAAGTCGCTTGAGAATAGTATGGGAAGAGATTAAGATGCCTCCACCGAATGCTAGTGTGGAAAAGATCTGGGAAGCTATACTTGTGATGGAAAATGTACCAACACCTTGGAACGTGGGAATGGAACCACCGCCAGGCGATAGAAGTCATGAGTTTTGTTCTTACCATCGCTTCCATGGGCATCAAACAAACGATTGTAGAAACATAAAGAGAATTATTCTCGTGGGATGATTGATCGGGGAAGTCTGAATCACTTTCTAAAGGGAGAAGAAACAGCCAGACATTACCACCACCACCAGAGATGCAAGCAGTGTTGTCGGCAAAGGAAAGGAAACATTTGTGATAGAAGTCGGGACAAAAGCTAAAAATTTGAATTGTAACTCTATCGTCCACTCCTATCGCACAATCGAAGATTTTCATGACAACGTGCTCAAGAGAGTCTTTGCGAGAGATACTAATGATAAAGAAATAATGAGTCCAAGCGAGAACGATGTGATTAGAAAAGTGGCGGTCAAGACTATTTCTTTCTCTGCAGATGAAGTGCCAAAAGGAAGAGAAACACATGATAGCCCGTTGGTTGTGAAACTAGAGATTAACCCAAAACCAGGTTGATGGAGAAGATGATGAAGCGTAAGTTTGTCGGGCGATCAACCGAATCCTAATCGATACCGGAAGTTCGGTGAATATTCTTTTTACCATACTTACAAGACGATGGGAGGAAAGGATGAGGATTTGATCCCCTCGACATACAAGATATATGGCTTTAATGGTACTGCAAACAAGCCAAAGGGAGAGGTTCACATGAGAATACCTCTACAAGGATTATCAACTGATGTTTTATTTTGTGTGGTTGACGTGGAATCTCCATATAATGCGCTGATTGGGAGGCCATGGCTTCATGAAATCTTAGGGGTCGCATCAACATACCACCAATGTATAAAATTTCCACATCCAAACGGCATTGGTATTATACAGGGAGATTGGAAGGAGTCGCAACAGTGTCATGAGGTCGATGTAGAAAGTGCGCGAAGAAAGAAATGCCAAAAGAAAGGGTTGGAAGCAACATGTGAGAAATGAACATAGAAAGGAAAAACTAATGGTAGATGCTATAGAAGTGAGGACTGAACATATCTCATGAGGTGAATGCACTGAGACAAAGCCAATATTATGATAATAAAGAAGCAAAAGATATGAGGAACAAAAGGCATAAGAAGTGAATAATCAACAAAAGCATGAGGAAAAGTAGCAGTTGAAGTAATGATGTGCGAGAATCTCGCAGTCAAGAGTAAATGAGAATTTGATTAAGAAAGAAAAGTGAAATACAACAAATGAAACAGAACTATGCGAATACTTCGTAAACAAATATCAGCAAATAATGAAACATGAATGATTGAATGATTTAACAAATATGAATGAGTAAAAGAATGGGACGAACCTTTATGGCGTACACCCTAGTTCGCGAATAACATTTCGTAAGAGGCAAATGTAAGACCTAAAGTGCGTCATATAAGGGGGTATCTCTCGACATGGCTCGGGGAAGGTTACACCGCTCCCGAAGCCTCGAGTCATGAAAATTTGGGGCCCATGAAAGCCTATCCGGGAGAGGTACCTTGGATTCCCAACTATATATATATAAGGTTATACTGGTTGGGCGACCGAGGGTCTCTTCCAAGGAGCCGTGTATGCTCAAGGCGCCGAGGTACACGGTTGAGCGAGTGCCTGGATGGATGAACCTACCTGGCCATTCTTGGCAAGTCTTGGCATATGTTGCACTCTCCCGAAGAAAACTCCACTTAGGGTGCAGTCTCGTAACCATAAACCCTATAGGTATAAGGGATAAGAGGCTGCGAAAACAACCGGTTGTTGTTAAGACCGGATGGGAGGAGCTAGTCTTGTATGGCCGATGTTTCGCCTCCTTGAAGGGGCAACCGGGAGATGATAAGGGCGACGCTTTCCATTAGGGGAAGTGTCAAACAGACGCAAATGTCATAAGGCTATGTTTTCGCAAGAGAATTTAGGCTCGTCATATTTGTGCAATGATCCTGCAGAGGCAATAATACTAACGCGAGGGTAAGGCGAGATCAATGGGTCTTTACACGAAAGTGTACGGACGTCTGCGATTTCGTCGCACGACGGCAATGTCATGGGGCTTTATGTTCGCAAGGATATCTAGGCCTGTCATATTGTCGCAACTAAAACATCCTGCAGAGGCAAAAATACTTGGAAAATGATAAGGCAAGATCAATGGGTCTTTACATGCAAGTGTAAAGACGTCCCGCGATTTTGTCGCGATAAAAAAGGGGGAAGACCTCTAATTAGGGAGGTCTAACTTGGAAGACCACACAAAAATGATAAGGCAAGGTCAATGGGTCATTGCATGAAAATGTAAAGGCGACTGCGACCTTGTCGCAACAAGAAGAGATAAAACAAAGACTACCGAAATGGTAAGGCGAGACAAGTAAGATTTTTGATTTATGAAGATACCCGCGACTCGTCGCAACGATACATTTCAATAACAATAAAATTATTATCCAACAAAATACATGATGACAACTAAAATCTTCCATCTCAAGATAAATAACAGAGAGGCAAGTATGGGAATGGAAAAGATGGAATATTGTTATTCATCTTCTCGATGAAAAAGTTATACATCAATAATGTTAGCCAATTATATTACAAAGAAGAACTACCAAAAAAGGGGAGTGAAGATTGAATTTAGAAGGGAACAATCCAAGAAGTACAAGGCAGCGAAATCCCACACAAGAAATTATATAATAAAGAGATACAGAAATGTACAGATATTACAGGCAGCGAAAGAAAACAAAAAGAATTATCTCTTTGGTGATTCTTCTCCTTCATCCGATTCTTGATCCTATTATTCTCATCGCTTTTAATTTTCTTCTTCGCTAGCCTCACTATCGTAAACGTCTCGAGACAGGGTGATTCTCGGGAACCTTTTCAAGAAGCCGAGGATATGAATGCAGAGGGATATTGTGGTCCTTACAAACATACTCCATGGCTCCATTGCGAAAACGAACAACATCATTATTAAAGTTCTCCATTGTCGTTAGAAATTGTTTTTCAATTTGAAATATTTATTCTCATGAAGGGAGAGACTCTTTATGAAATGTTCTTTTCGGGTTTGAGTTCTTCAATTCTCATTTGGAAAATTCTGGCGAGTTGTTCTTTTTCAGATTCAAGCTATCTAATTCTAACTTGAAGCCTCTTCTCAGATTCTGCAAATAAGAAACAACAAGTTAATAATTTACAAGCAATACTACGAAGTAAGAACTTGTAAGGTATAATAAGTAACCTTCTCTATCAGATATCATATCTTTAATCAAGGAAGTATGCTCGGCATGAAGACTAACATCAACACCTAGGTTATTCTGGCATTATCTAAAACTTTCGCAGCCCAGGCGAATTCATCATCACTATTAATAACAAGAAGAGAACGAACTTGCCCTTCTCGCTGCTTAAGTATGGTATTCTGATGAAGGAGTTCATCTCGTTCAACTTGCACACCAAGAAGAGATTTGTGGAATTCTGCTAACGCTTTGTGCACCTCTCGTTAGTAATGCGATCATTCTCATCTATGAGATCACTAATTTTCTTCCTTAAAGTTTTGATTTTCTTCTCGGAATCAAGGTACATTCGTTTAAAGCAATTAGCTAAATTTAAACTAGATCTGTGTTCGATCTCTAAGAGATGATATTTGGATTGAAGATCCTTTAATGAAAGGAGGTTAGTTTTATTTGAGAAACTACTTAGAGATTGGTTGAGGTGAGTAAGAAGGACATCATCATTCATAGGCTCGGGAAATGAATGGAGAAGAATGGATTCTTCGGAGAGATTATATACGTCTGCGAGAATAATAGTCAGACAAAGAAAAATAAAAGATAACGTGAAAAGGATTCGAGAATTGAAAATTACTATACCATAAAGTTCCGATTTGAATTATGAAGAGTAGATACTTTCTCCTTTTGGGAGTCCAAATCGGCTTCTAATTTTTTTGAATCTTATCGCGAGATGACGCGGCTTCACTTCGGCTCTTGGGTCTTCTTGTTCAATTGTAAATTTCTCTTTTCAAGATTGTTGCGCCTTCTCTCGAGATCTGAGGCAACTACAAAAGAAGTTTTTCCAACCTATGAAAGAAGATAGAAAAACCGTTAATACAAATATATATTTAAAAATTTAAAATTAACGAGGGAAATATGATCGCATGCATACCAAAGACCCAAGTGCGTTCAAGAAGTTAGGAGACATAATTCTAGAGGCTCCATTGAAAGAATTATTGCCCTCTAGTAAAGCAAAGATTACACACATTTGCGAGAGTCCCGCAAAGGGAAGCTAGGGGAGCATCTCCCATTCCTTGGAAAGAGTCCGAGAAGATGCTAGTTAAGCGATCCATAGGAGAACCGACCAATGGAATTTCTTTAGCGAGAGAGGATTCGAATCATGGTTATCCTCGTCAGAAGATTCGGAGCTTGAGATAAGGCGAGAAGAAGATTGAATCTTTCGCTTCTTAGTTAATGGAGCAGAAGATTTATTTTTGCGAACGATGGTTTTACCCTTACTTTTAATCTTGACTACAAACTTCTTCAACTCCAACCTTCGCATACGGTTAAAGATAAGAAATAGAGGCAACGATATTGTTTCAAATAACAAAGGAAATGTTTCTTACTTCACCCGTAAGTGATCGAAGTATCGTCAGAGTACTCTCCAACGGATTATCCTTGTAGCTTCTTCTCAATTTGGCGATCTGAAAAATTTCACAAACTCAGCAAATATAAAAAGAAAAATTGCAAAGGCAAGATTTGAAGAGGAAAACATACCTCTTTTGCCTTATCAGGCCATTTGAACTCCCAAGGATGATATCCTGCGAGATTCGCAGGAAGAATATGCGAGCCCGCGATGTAAGGGCCATTTAAAATCAATGGTACAACCCACCACTTCTCATCTTTGGAATGGCGAGGAGTAGAATTGTTGCCCGGGTGCCAGTCAATATCTTGCATGAGTAATTTATCCTCAGGGACATTATCCTTCTTTTTCAGGCGAATGCCCAAGCGAGATTTCGCATTCCTCATCTTTATCACTGAATAATTTTCAAAAAAGTTCTCTACAGTGTACTTCTGTTGACTATTTCCAAGTCTCACGCAAATCGGGGTGTCTAATAAGTATTAGGGTATAAAGATCCTTTGCCGGCACCACGATTCGCGAACTCAAGCATTAGGCGAATGCAATCGCCACTTAATTGATAAATGCCCGAGAGAATTTTTCATGGGCCAAGATTTCATAAAATAAAGGCATTTCGGGATCGTATAAGGGAATGGGAAGTCTGCGAGGAGCTGACCTAGCGAGACTATAATCTTTTGATCATCACATTGATGATCGTAAAACAACTTTGCGAAAGAATAGATGAAGATTCTTGATCGGGAATGGTTGATAGAGTAAAACCCTTCTCGAGCAACTTCATTGAACTTCATCAAAAGAAGATTTGTATGCACGACTAATGAAAGCCATTATCAGTATGGGAATGGATGGGAGGTTGGAGATTAGAATCAGCGTTAGAAAGGATGAAGAAAGGAGTTGCAGTAGCAGAAGCGCAAATTGCGGAAGGAGAGAGTCAAGAAAAATTGCAGAGAGAAGTTAAAGGAAGAAAAGAGGAGGAAAAGAAAGCTATATATAGAAAAATAAAAAAAGATTCTTGAGAAAAGCGAGGGCATTTAATGCATTTAATGCGAGAAGAGACACGAACGGTCGAGAATAAACGGTTGGAAGAGACGTGTCAAGAAAAGACTTTAATGGTCAAAAATTGTAATAGTACGGAGGTGAAAACAGATAAAGATAAGTAGTTGCGGCAAATCAAAATATTGATTCTCATGACATTCTTCCCTCGCAGAGGAGATGTAAGGAGAGACAGGAGACGGAACTTCATATATATACTACAAAGAAGCTTTGAACTTCGCTAAAAGAATAGAGGCAAGTACGTACTTTTCAAGAAAAGTATTCTTTCGCTCGTTCCTTCACCAATTGAAACTAAGGATTATTACAACAATGAATTTTTCCTTCAAATCGCTCTTCAAGCAATATTCAAGGAAAAAGAGGCAAGATGTAGGATCATAATATCGCAACGGACAAGGTTCGCGGGATTAATAAATGACGGTGTCGCGAAGGAGTCGCAGGAAGCTAGAATAAACGACGCGATGAATAACGACAAACAAAACAATTGGAAGGCATGAAACCCGGGCGAGGGCTAAGAAGTGTCGCGAGAATGATACTTGTGCATTTGCGACACTTTCGAGACATTCCGAAAATAAAGGATAGCTTAGTGTCATCCACTATGTATTACCCTATATAAAGGGCTAAGTGAGTCTGTTGAAAGAGAGATCTTTTGGGAATTGTTAAGCAAGTCATTAGGAGAGAGAAAGTCTAAGAGTGTTTTAACTTCTAAGTGTAATTTTATTTTCCTGTGTAAACATTTCACGGACTCAATCAATAAATATTCTTGATCTACATCTTTCAATGGATTAATTAAGCAAAATTGAGTAAGGGGTGTAGTGTGGGATTTCCCGCAACTACAGGCTTCACCTATTTTCACCAAAGAACAAGTTTTGGTCGGCAACAATATAGTATCTAGAAATCACCTGGTAGCTTTCCATTCTGCTAACCGGTTAAGCTTAGATACAAGTCATAAAACAAGCCACACCTTGAGAATCAACGATTTGGTCTCAACACTCTCTTCGCTTCCTCCCTAAGACCAACCCTTCTCCTTCACTTTTTGTGACTGAAGCAAGCACAGAACGACCATTTCTTTGTTTAGGCCGGGATTATGCAGTTGATCTCTCGAATCAAAAGTACTCCCATGCGGTACATTGTTTAGGGTTTAGATTCGTTTCTCACCCACACTTTTAGAAATTACCAAAATCGCGAAACGGTTTTCACCCACATATAATTGGTGGATGATGGAAGATTAATCTCTAAGTTGCAAATTCAACTCTCAATTCCATCATCCTACCAGTAAATGCAATGCTTCGAAGCGCATCGTCCAAGAAAAGATGGATTCACGAGAATTACGTATGGGGACTAGAGACTCTCCGCCTTACCGCGGATCGACATGAAAATATTTCACGGAAAATAAAGAATGTGACTGGGGACTTTTTGCGGCAAGGAGGGCGTCACATAAAGACTCGGATTTACTCCCTGAAGATTTGGTTTTGGTGAAAGGCTCTAGAAAAGACTCTTTGGGAAAAATTACACCGTCGTCAGGACATCATTTTCCGCCATGGGAGATACAACAACATCTTCATGATGATCAACCTCCATCTCAAGATCACCCGGTGGTACGGTTTCCATATTTGGAGACAACGTTACACCTTCATTGCCGTGGATCTCCATCTCAAAGTTATTTTCGAAAACTGACCTCTTCTGTAAATATCACCAATTAATTAGTTATTAGTATGAATAAATAATCCAAGAGAAAAGTTTGGAAAAATCAGTGACTCATCTATGGGCCCTTTGGGACCGGAAGAAGACTCGCCGCTACGCTCAAGTACTTTTCCCATCATCGCCAGGATCTGAACTTTCTTTTTCTTCATCTTCCTCTTCGTTGTTAAGGGGCTCGGTATAACTTGATTTTTTCTTGGGAGGCCCCTTTTACGGCAATGTGCGAGCCTGGATCATCTAGCACTTTGTAGCGCCCCCTAAGCTAGCAGCTGACTAATCCAAGAGATTAACTAAATACAGAGGCACTAAAAATCTAAATCATATACTTAAGCATTCAACTAAGAAATCTGCTACAAAATTTAACTTAAAAACTAGCCCCGCTCGAAATATATATATACAAGAATTTCTCTCGAGATGATACATATACAATAGTCATTTATTTTGCAAATATAAACAACATAATAAACATAGCATAAGAAAACTAATTAACGGAGTCAACTCCTCGAAGCTTTATTTGCGCAACTACGATTTGTCTCTAGCGAAAGTGGGAATGGGTGAGCACATCATCCCTAAAAGGGGTGCCAGTAGAAATAACATTTAACTTTAGAGTAATCATTGGAAATGATTCGAAAACAATTCTTGTTTTTCCTAAACACTAAAACGCAACCAATTTCGCATAGGTAAACAATCATGTATATGGATCTAACTCCTTCCAAACAATTTACTAATAATGGCAACTCGTCCCGCACCTAGATAGCTATATGGTGAACTCGTCCCGCCACCTAGTTATTGCAATAAAAGTAATGTAGGTATAAATGAAGGAGCAGTATCCTATATACCATAGATGTAAATTCTCATTTCCAAACATACAAATGGAAATTCTTATTTCCCAAACAATTCATAAAGACAAACAAGAAAATACAATTCCTTTCCAAACAATGGAAAGGTTAAAAGAATCAATAGTACTTTCGGAGTTTAAAATAAAACAATGCATGGAATCACAATCAGACTATGCATGAATTTGTTAAACATAAACTTTTGTGAAAGAAAACAACAATAATCACAGAAGAGCTAAATATAAATTCCCACCTCTTTTGATGACAAGCCACGCCTACCTCGCGATCCACGATCCACTGGTTCATCCTTTGAATCGATCGTTGTTAATATAGACTAACTGTTAATCACACAAGAAGTCTAAGAATCTAGCCAAAAGGCTCACACAAGAATCATACAAGTCTTTCTAATAATTCTAGGCCCATTAAAGGTTCTACATCTTTTATTTATATATCTTTAGCATAGCTAAGGTCTACTAATTCAATTACATTAATTCTATAGTCAATTATCTAAGTCTTATGAATATCTACAACTTTGTAGAAGAAGTCAAAGGCTAATTCGGACCATAAGGGGTCTAATTCATCTAATTAAGAAAGACTAATCCTAAGCCCAAGCCCATGACCCGCGGGCTTACTCCGGCCCGGCCCGTTAACAAAAGGTCTGGTCCATCTAAGTCAACTAACAGTCTTTAACAGTCAAATTGACGGTCTAAGGTCAACTAACAGTCATCAAATCGGTCAGGTCCACTGAGTCAAGCCTGGTTAACTCAGTCAGACACATTAAAACAGATTAGCTAAGTCTGAGAATCAGCTAGCTAGACAGCTGATAGGTCTGAATCACATAAGCTTGTTGGTTCTGTGAAACTAACAGTTCAAATACTATCTTACAACATTACAGCAACACATTGAATCCATCAACACTTCATAACTAAATACAAATATAAACTTAGTTTACCTGCAAATGCAGCTCTAAGCAAACTCAGATCATCTCAACACATTCACTCCCTGTAATTTACATTCACTGCCACAATCAAACCAACACTCATCTCATCTTCTAAGTTACAACACCATATTACTCTTTCAGTTATAATCTCATTTGAGTTCTTCTTGAGCAATCAACATTACCAACTCCGATAATTCTACACACTCCACCTAAACTCAACAGCAGAACCATTATCACTTCAGGCAGTTCCCGACCTTCATTCACTAACAGCAAGGTCATATCTTCTCACTCAAAATACACCTTCACCATTAGACTCTAGCATCTACAACCAAACCACAAATTGTTTCTACTCAGCAACATACAATTCGGCTGCAGATTTCTCTTCTATATTCATTATCTCAACCTAAAACTCAGACATACACACACTAAATCCCAGTTGTATCCAAAGTAACATCCATGTCCAATAAAAACCATGATATACCACCATTTATAATTTAAACACCACTACAACAACACAATATAACTCAACCCCACCTGCAACATATTAATACCTTGGTCCAAACTGTTCATCTACTGTCTCAACCCAAGCTTCGTCTTCACATACAACACCACCAGGTTCAGCTGCAATGCTATCAACCCCTGCAATCCATATTCATCTAAACTTCAATCTACAGCTCCGCCAACAACTTCTACAGTTCACCACTTACTCAGTTCAATTAGCTTGCATTGTAATTCATTAAACAACCACCAGATATTCAACTCAGATAATCACCAACACCACCAGATTATCTCTAACTCTACATGCACTACTGCCGTTTACCAATAATTCAGCCGCCAACACTTGCAATCACAAAAACACAGACAACACCAATACATCATTGAATCCACCTTTCTCTGTAATAACACTTAAACCTAATAACCATTATAATCCCAGTTCTAGCTGTAATATCTCCATTCAAACAATCTGCAGTATTCATTCCTTCTACAACCCCTAATATCATCTATATAATCAATACATGTATCTTCCAAGCATATAACATTAGTCCCCTGCCATTCATCATAAACATTCTACAACTTTAAACTTACAATTCCATTCTACAATTATCTCAATCCCGGTTCATTCCCAACAAAGAAAACTACACAATTTAATCAACTCAAATCTAAATACCGAAATTAGGACAAGTAGAGACTTACCCAAACTTTAAAAACCTCTGAATTGCATATTTCACCAAATCAACTCTGCTGGAAATATAAATCACTTCCAACCACAACACAGCTTGCAATTCAACCACCAATTAAACTTCAGATTTATAACTTTGAACCCTAACTATCATCTCAAGAAATTCTTTAACCTTAAGACCTAATTCATATCAAACCCATCTCCAATCGTTCTTCAAAATTATCAATTTCATCTTGAAACTCTCCACTGAACTTTTCTTATGAACCCTAACCCTAATTTCTCAATCATCCAATCCCATCTGATTTCTCTACTGCTTCAACAAAATAACAATTAATAAAAAACCCATCTTCAACTTCTTCTTTAATCAACACCTAATCGAACTCCAATTGATATCACAAAAACCCCAGTTCACTGTTCACTTAAATCCTCAATCATCTCTTCAATTTCTTCCTTAAACAGCTTCAATCTAACAAACCCATCCACTGATTTCATCTAATTCTTCCTACACCACCTCTCCAGTCGAATCTCAATTCAATTTCTAGGAAACCCTAAATCTGCTTCCTAAAACATCAACACAACTCTCAACTCTTTATCAACACCAGCAGCATGTTCTACTTCATACGATCTTCATCATAGATTGATTCTCTCTCAATCAAAATCTCTAGTTTTCTCTCAAACACTCGCAGAAGAAGAAGAATAGAGGAGAAGAGGAAAGAAGAAAGAAGAAGAGAAAAGAAGAATGAATAGAAAAGAAAAGAGAATGGGTTATCTTCTCGATTTGGTGTAGATAAGGTCGACTAGGATTACTAAAGGCACCCGACCAGAAGATAAGGGCATTCAGGCGGTCAAAAACAAAATTACTATTTTGCCATTCATACTCATCCAAAGATATCTTCTTCATATGGTATCTGATTGGCACGTTCAAGTAATCCATTCTGCACAACTTTTCGAAACCTATCCAACAATACTAATTTCGTATCTAAATCGTTGTTAGATTAATTTCTATTAATTAACGTTCGTGTTAAACTAATCGAGTTAATATCGGCTAATCGTCTCTTGATCATTCTTAGACCTACCAAATAGCGTTGACGAGCTTGAGGGTCTTTACACACTTGATCCGACTCCGACTCATCGGGAACCACTCGAGACACCCACCAGTTATAGAAGCACTTTTTCTCATAATTCTTTCGAACATATCTCATTTGCTTTTGTGACCACTAAAGTGGCGTGTATTTCTTCTTCTTCCCTCGAGACAAGACAACATCAAGTTTCCCAATTATTGGAAGATTTAATAGAACGGCTACGCTTTTCCAAAGAAATAGTCATCTCACCCCATCTACACATAGCCGTGTGAGTTTAG
Source organism: Papaver armeniacum (assembly GCA_023531295.1). Lineage (NCBI taxonomy): Eukaryota > Viridiplantae > Streptophyta > Magnoliopsida > Ranunculales > Papaveraceae > Papaver > Papaver armeniacum. The sequence goes on from JAJJWW010004672.1 coordinate 42,510, forward strand.
GACACCATTTGGAGATGAAAGTAATCAAGCCTGCAATGTCTTTTCGATTTGAAGTGCATGACGCCATGACGGCATGCATGATTTGCGCCTCAATTAAGTTGGCCTTTACGTGGTTGCGGATCATCATAAATTTCACCCACTTATCATAAGAGCGCAATGGACTATGACTGATTTTGAAGTCAATTGGAGAAGCTGAGTACTCTTTCTTCTGAAGACAAAACCTCATTATACGCCCTGGGCAGACTGATTGGACTTCTCCATCATTATCTGAATCAGACAGAAGAGTTGCCACGAATTTGGGATGGGTCCTTGTAATTGTAGCGGATTTCGTAAAGAACTCATCATATATGTTTGTCTTGGAGTTGTTAACATTTCTCGATGCGGTGGCGTAAGCCGCTTTTCGGGTGACATCTTAACAAAATTCCTTATGCTTTTGAAGTAACTACAACGAAGAAAAACAAAAAAATTACTACTTTGAAGGAAAGCATAAAGTCAACGACACATTTTCTACGGAAATTTCCCCTTTGGCCGCATTTTATAGCACTCACGTCAAAAAAAAAAGAAGGAATAGAGGCGATGCTTGCTCAACGAGATATATCGCGGAAAATATGATCTTAGCCAAAACCCGACAACATCGTGAGGAATATGTTTTTGACCGAAATCGTACAAGGCCGTGGGAAGTATGCTCTCGGTCATATCACGTTTTGCTTGCGGGAGTTATGCTCATGAACAAAAGAAAACCCTACATCTAGTTTTCATGGAAAAGGGAACAGAGATGGCGTTGTCCACACGTACATGCTTGGCTAACATGATGATTGTTTTCGTTGTGATTAATGCTACTACAATAATATTAGCAAAGAAGAATTATTCATATTGAAGTCTTTGTTACAAATTCATGGAGGTCATGCCTATGGCTAGGGTTTACACCAACACGAAGAGCAAACAAAAGAAAAACGTTAAGAAACACACCTAAAATACGCTCGCCTAGTTTTCTTTGATGTTTTCTCCGCTGGTCCAAATTTTTCCGCTAGCACCAAGGTGTGGAAACAAAGCCAACGATACGAAAGTAAGGAAGATGGGTAACGCCTTTTATAGGCGTGGTATTTTGGAGTTCAACTAGGGAAGGGTTTCCCTTTTGGGACACACACAAAGAAAGCAGGCTGGGCCGCGGTGTTGGCGTTCCACGATGCTAATCTCCACGGCCAAAGCCATCGAGCCAACCGCCACGCCAAGCTAGCCGCGCCATCCACTACGCCAAGCTAGCCGCGCTATCTGCCACTCCAAGCTAGACGCGCCCATCCGCCACTCCAAGCTAGCCGCGCCCATCCGCCATCCCAAGGTAGCCGCACCATCCACCATTCCAAGGTAGCCGCACCATCCACCATTCCAAGGTAGTTGCGCCATCCACCATTCTAAGGTAGCCACACCATCTACCTTTCCTAGCCAACCAGCGCCCATTCCGTGTGCCAAGTTGCAATGTCACCTCTGCTGATCAATAGCCAAAGCTGCAGCGCTGATACCAATACCCCATGGTCAAACCGAATTTATGCAAAACACCAATACGGGGATCACGGATTCCTCATGACTTCCGATAAAGGTTAGTTGAATTTCCTCGGCAATCTCTTCACGTCTTGTCCTTTCGATTTTACTCTTATCTGTTACCATCTCATGCTTACCCCAACAACGCCTACTATTACGTGCTAGCGGGGACTTAATGTTGATGGTGGTTTTAGCTTAGGGTTGAAATCGTAAAACCTTACATCGATGTGACGTCACTCTGTAAGGAAGCGGTCTTTGTTAGTGCTAACCTTTCCACCGACATATTTGTTGAGCCGTTCAATATACTTACATGAAATTTATCCAGGATGGCGAATGTAGCAACTATCCCGCATTTTTGTAAATTTCGGCGCCTCTCCTATATTCACTTAATATAAGTTCCTTTGAATGCCTTCTATGCTATGTTCTCCTACTTGAACCCTTAATGTTGATATGACATGGCAATTTGCGTTCACTCACACAGAGTAGCACGAATTTCCAAGTATCAAGGATAAGGTCTTTGCATAAGGTATTCAATCAGAAAAAGCATGCTTCTCTCTGGCAATGAATTTAAAAGAACTCTATGTCAACATATAGAACTCAATCAATTGACCGACTAGCTTGCAAAAGTTAGGGTTTTGCGCCTCGCGCAGTATATCAGACCTTGCTTGTCGAAGTTAAACCTAGGAAACTAGGTAATTAATCCTCCATGGATTAGCAGGTGCAAAACCTTGCTCAGAATCAGAAAACAGGGAGCCGCAGCAGCAAAGGGAGGCGTGGCCATGCCTTAGGCCAACTGGTGCCACTTGTCATTGGCCACGCCCCTTCCTAAACCGGCCATATTTCTCTCAACCAATCGTGTCGCCTCAAATTAGCCACACGCACATAAGTTGTATCGGGCCCATACTTGCCGGCCCCACTTGCCATCGACCAATCAGGTCGCTCTAAAGCCGCCACACTCTCACCATAAGTGTATCCGCGCCTTATGTTTGGCCGCCCTCTTTTCTTGGCCAATCAAGTTGCTCTAAACTTTCCACCATACATTAAAGGCCAAACGCACCCTGTCGCGCCACCATACTAACTGTCAAGCCAAACGCGTCTTACCACAACAACATATTGATCGGCATGCCAACATGCCACTCTGCGCGATAGCATGCCACTTTAGCCTTGGCCACGCCGCCAAGCCCTAATTCTTACCACGTCGCCAAATCCTAGCCTTGGCCACGCCGTCAAGCCCTAATTCTTACCAAGGCGCCAAATCCTAGCCTTGGCCACGCCGCCAAGCCCTAATTCTTACCACGACGCCAAATCCTAGCCTTGGCCACGCCGCCAAGCCCTAATTCTTACCACGGCGCCAAATCCTAGCCTTGGCGCCAAGCCTTAATTCTTACCACGGCGCCAAATCCTAGCCTTGGCCACGCCGCCAAGCCATAATTTTGGCCACGTGGCAAACCTTAGCTTTGGCCATGCTACAACGCCACAGGCATGTCCATGCCACTACGCCACTGGCATGCCGCCATGCCACGGCTACTAGTATGCCGCTATGCCACGACTACTAACATGCTGCTATGCCATGGCTCCACCAGGCGCTACTATGCCAATGGCGCCACTTCGCTATACAACAAGATGCGGCCATAATCAACGACTACCCTTCCTCATGATATGTAATCTCAGCCATTCAAGTTCGCCACCAAACTGACGGACTTGTGGCAAGTTTTAAGCTGGCCGACCAAGGCAAGCCTAATAGCATCACATGTTATTTTCCTATGGAAAATTCTCTTGACTTTGACTTGCCACACATAGCAACCTGCTACACATTTTCCACGAAAACACTCGAGACATCAAACATGGACGAATAATGCACGAACGAGCACAAAAAAATATGGACGAATGAGGAAATATGAAGAGCTAAGGAAAGTTGAAAAATAATAATAAAAAATAGGGAAGACGTGTCATGGGACCAGGAGCCACGGGCCAAGCCGCAAGCCGTGGATGGGTCCCACGCCTCTCAAATTCCTTATTTTATTATTATTATTATTATTATTTTTATGGAAAGGGGCCACGAAGGCTTTTATTATAAAGTGAAATTATATAGTAAATTACAAGGATGTGACAGGGAGACGCGCAACAAGTTGCGCCCTAATGCCTTTTTGAATAATGATACCTAACCTGTGGAAAAGAAAACTGCCTAAGTTATTATTGACATCATGACATGCCATGCAGTTCTTCAATCTTTTCGAAAGTATTGTAATGTCGTCACTCAATTCCCCCAGCGTAGTGAATGCTAAAAAACCGAAACCGTAGCCATGAGACGAATAAAGGTCAGCATATTTGTTGCGTTTACGGGTGATAGCAGCAGAAATGACATGACCAGGTGTGAAGGCGCGGTTACCTCCTTGGGAAAATGGTGAAACACCGGTGACATCGAAATAGATGTCCCGTCCATTCTCCCAGTTATATATCATGATGTCTGCCGGTTTAAGAGGGGTGCTCATGTCGGATGTAAGGCCAAGTGACGCTTCTTTTCTCGCAGCCACTCCAACTTTATAGCATAGATTGACAAAGAGATATCTTACCATGTCATGGCGATACTTTAAACCCACTTCACTTGCACAGTGGATGGCATGGTATCCAAACCGTATCATCGGAGAATAGAGGTATACCCAAGCGTCATTGAAGCACCGACTGAATTTCTGGGGCCCTAAGGTCTGATTAAGGCCTTGGATGGGGATTGCCTTGAGGTAGTCTTGTGCATGAGGTTTTCTATTGAATTTCCATAAGATGGAGTCACGCTCGGATATAACAAAGGTAGACGGTATAGCCTTCATTATAGCATCATAGTAACGAGTTTCAAGTAAATGCATAGGCTGTGGGGCGACTTCGTTAATGTTGAAAGATGAAGGAGATAAACCGCATATACGAATGTAATGATCCAGCGCAGTTTAGAAGTGAGGGCTAAGGCCAGGAGTACCTTGTAAAATTTTATTCTGGAGATGCTGGGTTTGAAAGCAAGAATCTATGTAGCCATACTGAGTGGTGTCCCTCATAGTGTATATTCCTAAGCCACCATCTTTGATTGGAAGAGTGGCAATGCGTTGTTGTAGTTGGCCGAAACCTGCACCATCGCTCGTGATCAAGTACTTCAGGAACTGAATAAGGTGTTCATCGGCGAAGTTATCTTTGCGTGCATGCACTTGTGGTCGAGTTGTACACATTGAAAAGTATAGCTTTAAACCTCCGGCTCAGCCAAGTAGTAGGAGTTGATCGGGGTCTCGTAACTTTTTGACACAATCCATCGGATGAAGGGTTTTGTGAACACGAGATTGAATAATACCACTGCAGAATTCATCATCCAGACTTATCGGGCCTCCAAGTAAACGTACACCTATAGATGGTCTGCCTATTTCGATGGAAATACATCTTTACATCTTGGGTGAGCGTGTGGCCAGAAGATTTGATTTTTGTATGTTCAGTCTCGGACCTTTCGCAGGACCATCTTCACGTAGAACGGAAAGCTTTTGCAACTTCAGTCGTTTACCTAACCAGTGTACCATCATCCAAATACCACGCATTAAGATCTAATTTGCATTGTGAAGCTATTTTGCATACCAATAGATGAAGAGCCAATGAAAAGAGTAGAGGGACAAGAGGATCTCCCTGTTGAACCCCTTGTGCGGAAGATAGAGTAAACTCATTGTAATATAACTTGGCAGGCCGTGCGTAAAAAAACTCCACCCATTTAGCAATAGTAGGAAACTTATCACGTACTTCATTGATCAAGACAGTCCGATTAACTATGTTGAAAGCATTAGTAAAATCGATAAGCAGCATAGTCATATTATCATGGGTACCTTTCATTTCCAACAGCCTATTCACCGAGTGTAGTATGCCTTCTCCACCGCAAGGGGTTCCAACACCGAATTGATGGTTGCCAAGGTAGCCAGTCATGTCTTTAAGCATCCATTTTTATTATTATTATTATTTTTTTATTTAATTATTATATTAAAGGAAAACACGGAAGATTCATTACACGACGGTAGTAGGAAGCCGGGCTACGATCTGGGTGCCTACACCTTTTTGAATTATTATTATTATTATTTATGAAAGGATGCCATGAGGGCTTTTATTAAGAAATCCACGAGTCAAATTACAAAGATTTGGCTGGTAGCCGTGCAACAAGTTGCTCACCAAAACCTTTTTGAATAATGATACCTAGCCTATGAAAAAGTGAACTACCTAAATTATTGTTAACATCATGGCTCTCCATGGAGTTCTTCAATCTCTTCAAAAAGTTAATAGTGTCGTCTCCCAACTCGCATAGGGTTCAAAAGGCCAAAACACCGAAACCATATCCATAAGACGAACATAACTCAGCGTATTTGTTGCACTTACGGGTGATAGCTGCGGAAATGGCATAGCCGGGTGTGAAAGTACGGTTTCCACCTTTAGAGAATGGTGAAACACCGGTTACATCATAGCATGTGTCCTTTCCGTTCTCCCAGTTATATACCATAATGTCCGCCGGTTTAAGAAGGGTGTTACTATTCGAAGTAAGGACAATTGAAACTTCTTTCCTTGTTGTGACTCCCACTTTATAACATAATTTATCCAAGAGGTCTCGTGCCATATCATGATGGTATTTCTGGCCAACCTCACTCGCGCAATGAATTGCATGGTCTCCAAAATGATCCATAGCTCTTTTACAGCATGAACAAGAACTATCATCATCAAAAAGGGGGATGCCAAGGCGATATTGCAGTACACACCTGAATTGACGTGGACCAATGGTTTGATTAAGGCCTGGAATCGGTATGGCTTTGAGATAGTCCTGTGTGTGAGGTCTCTTGTTGCACTGCCAAAGGATGGAATCACGCTCTGATAAAGTGAAGGTGGTAGCCAAATTCTTCTTGACAACATCAAAGTAACGAATCTCCAAATGGTGCATGGGCTGTGGGGCGATGTCACTAATGTTGAACGAAGAAGAAGATAAGCCGTACTCCTACATGTATATATCCAGTGCATTATGAAAGTTAGGGCCAGGTTGCGATGTAGATTGCAGAATAGTGTTTTGTAGCTGGCTAGTTTGGAAACATGACGTTATATAGAAATAGCGAGTGGTGTTTGCCATTGTATAAACTCCCAAGCTCAGTCTTTAATGGGGGAGAGTGGCAGGCGTTCTTGAAGCGGTCCAAAACCGGCACCGTCGCCATTAATCAAATACCGCAGTATCTTGCAAGAGATGTTGATCAAAGCGCCTTTGAGCCTGTTGCATTACTTGTGGTCTAGTGGTACGCATGGAAAAATTATAACTTGGAGACTCAGCATGATTTTGGTGTAGTAAAAGCTCACTTTGGGGGTCTCGGAGCTTTTTAATGCGTCCATGAGTTGGATTGTTTTGTCAACCGGCCATGATGGTGTCACTACGGTATTGGTCCTCCAAACTTACGAGGTCCACCAGAAACTTGACGCCACCGCTTGGTCTGCTAACTTCGGTGGGAAAACACCGGTAGTGGTTCTTGTATATCTGTGCTAGGCCAGAAAACTTGTTTTCCAGGATATTCAAGTACAAACCTTTGGCGGGACCTTCAATTTGTAGAATCTGCGGCGCCTTAGCCACTTCCATGACGCCTTATTATTATTATTTTTTTTTTATATATAACTATTATTATATTAAAAAAACAACAACAAAGGAATCAATACACGTCGGTATAAGGTATCCGAGCGACAAGTGTCGGGCACCCACACCTTTTTGAATAGTAATGCCTATTTTATGAAACAAAGAGCAACCAACTTTATAGTTAGCATCGTGATGAATAAAGCAATTTCTCAATCTCTTCATGAATATGATAGCATCTTCGCCAAGCTCACCAAATGTAGTAAAATCCAAAACATTGAACCCATAGCCATGTGACAAACACTTGTCTAAATATTTTTTAAACTTACGAGGCTGCGGAAGAGATAGCATGGCCCGGTATGTAGTTGCGAGTTCTGGCACTCGTAAAAGGAGATACAACTGTGACATCAAAACAAACGTCCTTCCCATCTTCCCAGTTGTATACAAGAATATCAGCAGGCTTCGCTTCCTTACCATTAATATCATCTGATAAGAAACTTAAAGAGACTTATTTCTTGCAACAACACCCCCCTTGTAACAAATATCTGCGACAACATCTCTGAGCATATCATGACGAAACTTGGGACCGAGATCACTAGCAAAATGCAAGGCATGGTCACCAAATACGTCCATCTCTGAGCATATTATTATTATTATTATTTCAAAAGTGCCACCCAGTACAAGTAGGTAGAAGGCAACCGAGCAACAATCTGGGCGCCAACACCTTTTTGGATTGCCACTCCTATTCTATGAAATAAAAATCGTCCAGAGTTACAATCTGCATCATTGTTTGCAAGATAACTCTTGAGACGTTTTAGGAAAACCACAGTATCTTCGCCTAACTCTCCCAATGTGGTGAAGGCTAGAACACCAAAGCCATATCCATGAGATTCGCATGCTGCTAAGTATTTGTTGCAATTGCGACCATGACTCTGCGATAGCCTGTCCGGGAACAAAATAACGGATATCACTTATTATTATTATTATTATTAAATTTTTATTATTAGATAAAGAGTATTACATTAATTAACTAGTTGAAGCCTAACAAGCTAAGCTCCAACAACGTACTACTACATTAATTGAACAGGGTTGTCGTGCTAGCCTATCCGCGAGCCTCATGGGTAACCTAGCCTAGGGAGCCGAGCGGATTAGGGCTGAGATTATGTCATAAGGGGGAAAGCTAACTCTAGCTTCCATGTTAATTCCTGCAATATTCCTCCATTGGGGGCTCGAACACAGGACCTCCTGGAGCGCATGAACCTTTGGGAAACGGGAATGACCCGGCTGAGCTAAGTGCCCATTTTATTATTATTTTATTTATTTTTTTATGAAAGGGAGCCTCAGAGGCATTTATTATTATTATTATTATAAAAGGAGCCAGGAAGGCTTTTATTATTTTTATTTTTATTATTATTATTATTATTATATTACACAAGAATAGGAGGGAGTCGGGCTACAATCTGAGCACCCACACCCTTCTGAATAGCTAAGCCTACTATGTGAAAAAGTAAACCACCCACTTTGTTATTAACGTCATAGTTAACTAAGAAATTCTTCAGTCGCTTCAAAAAGACACTGAAGTCATCTCCAAGCTCGCCTAAAGTTGAAAAGGCCAAGGCACAAAAATTGTAACCATGGGTCACGCACGTGTCCAAATACTTGCTGCGTTTGCGACTGATTGCTGCTGAAATGGCGTGTCCAGGCACAAAACTGCGAATCCCATTTGCCCAGAAAAAGGGGAGACTCCCGTTATATCGAAACAGGTGTCCTTACCATTCTCCCAATTGCATATAAGAATGTCTGCGGGTTTAAGAGCAATATCACTGTCGGACGAGAACCCCAGGGATGCCTCCTTCCTAGATGTAACACCGGCCATATAACAAATGTCCAAAACCACGTCCCTTACCAAGTCATGTCGGAATTTTAGTCCGACTTCACTGGCGCAATGGAGAGCATGATGTCCGAAGATGTCCATATCTCGCCCACAACACGAGCATATGCAATCTTCAGGGAACATAGGAATGCCCAAACAGTACTGAGCTACTGCACGGAACTGTTGAGACCCCAAAGTTTGATTGAGGCCGGGGATCAGAATAGCTTTCAACCAATCTGTCGCATGTGCAGATTTATTACATTGCCACAGTATGGCATCTCGTGGTGTCAATGTATACTTTGATGGTATCTCACACTTAACGACTTCGAAAAACTTTGCTGCCAATGCTTTCATGGGCTGTGGGGCAGCAGTGTTAGGGTCGAAAGATGAGAGACCACAAAAGTGTTTGTACCTGTCGAGAGCGAATTGATAATTGTTACTCTGGGGAGAACTGCCGATGGACCCCAAGATAACACTCTGCAGATGTTGCGTTTGAAGGTGAGATGCTAGGTAGCAATAGTGACTGGTGTCGGCCATAGTATATACTCCGAAACCTCTATCTGATATGGGTAAAGTGACCATTATTTGTTGGAGTTCACCAAAGCCTCGCTCCGTCTCCACGTAACTAAATGCCGAAGGTACTTGAAGGAGGTGATGATCGTAGTGCTCGGTGGGTGCCTCTGTAAGATTGTCGGATTTGGTGGTGCGCAGAGTGAAGTATAGCCGTGAGACTCCGACAGTTTCGGAGTAGCAAGAGTTCACTCTGCGGATCCTGGAGTTTCTTGACAGAGTTCATTAGGTGGATAGTTTGTCCACTCGTTGCATGATCAAGTCGCTGCTGTATTGTTTGTCAAGACTAACATGACCTCCTAACACCTTTACAACCTTCGCAGGCCTTCCAATATCGATAGGAAATACATCAGTTGCAAAGCTTCTCTGATCAGTGGAGGGCCAGTATAGTTACGTCTTCCTAATGTTCAAGTGTAACCCACGTTGTGCACCTTCCTGGCGTATAACTTTCAGGGCCTTGGAAACCTCTAAGGTATCCCCAATAATGGTTTCGTCGTCAAGGTACCATGCATGCATTTCCAAAGAGCACTGAGATGCAATTTTGTGAACAAGGGGATGCAGCACTAATGCAAACAAGAGAGGACCGAGGGGATCCCCCCTATTGTGCTCCTTTAGCGGAAGATAGGATGAACTCATTATAGTACAATTGAGCAGGTTGGGCATAACAGAATTCAACCCACCTGGCTATACTAGGGCACCGGATTCTAACTTCTTTGATAAGGGTTGATCTATCGACCATGTTAAACGCATTCGTGAAGTCTACCAGCATCATAGTAAGGTTGGTATGTGTACCTTTGAGTTCCATCAAAGTGTTAGAAGCATGCACGGGATACTTTCGCCGCCACAGGGGAACACCCACACCAAATTGGTAATCACCTAAGTAGTTGGCCATTGCCCTTCCCACTTGATTGCATCTATCTTTGAACAGAGCCTACGCCATATAGTCCCGAGCTGCAATCGGTCAAGTCCTCCATCAGGCTTGAGTAATGGAGTGAGAGGAGCGGCTGGCGACATACTTTCCAAGAAGCTGCAGGGCAAGCACCAGCTAGCCACAGTTAATAACGCCAGCAATGGATATCGGTAGCTCTTCGGAAGCGCCATGCGGGGCCACTTAGTGCATCGAGTAGATCTTTGAGCTCTGAGGCCATCTCTTACGCAAGAGGTGCCTTTAGGGAAACTCCTTATGGCTTCCAAAGACAGCCTTCTTTGTTGACTAATGCAGTGCCGATGTAACAAAATTTGTAGGTATACTCGGGGGAGGTGCGGCGGGTGTTTGGCTTGCAATTCATGCAATGATTCAGGGTGGATGGAGCGACACCATTAGAAGAGAGAATTCGAATGATGACTATATAATGCCCACGACTAAGATTCTTCCCGCAAGCTTCCACGTTAGTTTTCCTTTTCCGCGAGGATGCCTTTCTTACTTTCTTAATTTCCTTCGCGCTGCAGAATTTGTTGAACCAACACACTACTCCCTGTGGTTCTCTCCATTTAGCAAGGGCACAGTTAATTGCGGCGGTTTGAAGGCGCTTCCTATTGCACGACCTTCCCTCCGTTGAACTCTTGGGAAAGTATAAATTTAAGGTACATACAGGTAAAAGGAGCGATTGCATCCATGAAGTAAGATCACTAGGGTTATTGGCACTTTATCTAAAGATGCTTTGAGAGCTCTATAAAATGAAAGCCGACACTATGGAGGAATATTAGACAAGTCGTGATCTGTTTTAGTAAACCCAGGTTGAGTAATTACACGGATAATCCGAAAGAAGCATCTCCAGGCTGTATATTAGGCTCAGTGATGGTGGATTCAAGGGTGACTGCAGGTACGGAATTGGCTGTATTGATAGGCATAACATCCTGAGGGGTTGTTTTATCGGCACCGTAGATCAGAAAGTTAGCACTTCGACCATTGGATGGCCCTGCAATAATACCACCATCATGATCCCTACATAGGCGTTTCCATGAGTACCATTGCATGCAAGGGATACATACCCACATCTGTAATTGCCTCAAAAGCTTTTCCCATGCATTGTAAACACGCAGGACTCGACAGATTCTCTCTTTGCAGATGGCTACCCCATTCGGAATTGATAAATGCCTATCTTGTATGTGCCTGAAAATGGAACTCCTGACATACCCTCTACCGTTTATATTATCCTGACAATCTTCGAAACCTTTGTAGGGGCAGTGACATGCTGTATCTTCATCAGAATCACTGTCCCCAAAACAGAATCACTGTACCTTTGTAGGGGCAGTGACATGATTCTCGAATGGCCTCCCACTAGCTGAGCGTTCGATGCTGCGCATTTCATCATGATCCTCTATGTAGAATAACATGATTGGGCGGTCCTCCTACATAATTGTTTGCGGAGAGGACTTAACTCCTTCAGGACGTCGACGATACTCGTTGTTCCCTGACTACATAGAGAGACCCACCTCTACATAAAATAATGATTGGGCGGTCCTCCTACATAATTGTTTGTTGAGAGGGCAAAACGCCTTCAGGACGTCGGCGACACTTGCTGTTCCCTGACTATGTAGAGAGACCGTGTATAGATTCAGGCGGCTCTCCTACATAATTGTTTGTTGAGGGGGCTAAACGCCTTCAGGACGTTAACAACGCCGCACGTTGTTCCCTTAACTATACACTTTTTCAGAACGAGTATGATGCTTCAACTATCTCATATCTCGATTCTACAATAGATTAATTCTACCGTGATATTCACCACTGAATTCCTAGAAAACAATCTATTATATCTCATTACTCCGTTCCATGAATCCCCGACTCACTCCATGGATTGCTAATAGATAACCAATTCATCTCAATGCCCCGTTCCTTGAATTCCCCGGCTGGATTCATAGATTGGTAATAGATGCACAATTCATGATTATTACTCCGTTTCACGAATCATTCTCCATTGAATTTCATGAGTTAGTAATAATTACTCAACAATCGGGCATATGGACTATTACCGAGTAAGCCCCAATAAAATGGTGCAAGTGTACTCAAAAATGATGCACGAACGAGCACCCAAATGCACGAACGAGCAATCGAAAATATGGACAAATGAGGAATCCTACACAAAACAGGAGAGAGAAAATAATAATAAAAATAGAAAATAGGCGCCTAGGGGACCGGGCCCACTGCCGGGCAGAGCCATGCCGCCATGGCCGGTCCCCCCGTCTCTTCCTCTTATTTGTCTTATTTTATTTATTTTCATGAACTCATGAAAACTCCTTCATTCAAGCAACTTTCCTTGTTTAAGCAAAACTCACGGTTTCTCCATATTTTCACGGCTTCATGGAAAATAATAAAATAGGGAAAGGTGTTGCGGGACCGGGCTACCTAGCCGGCCGACCATGCCCTAGACGTGGCCGGTCTCACACCTTCCAATCCCTTGTTTTCATAATTATTATTTCCCTCATCTCATGAAACTCCTCCGTTTGAGCAAAAATCATGGTTTCTTCATATTTTCTCAAATATTGCTCAAACCATGAAAAAGCCAAAAACTCAAATGGTCACATGACCGGCATGGATACTCATGCCAAATATTAAAATATTATTATTTTAATATTATCCAAATTTTGATCAAACGAGAAAAGTCTTACTTGACCTAAATCAAGAATTTCAGTCAAAGATCGAACTCTTCTGAAAATCTGAGATATTGCTCAAACGCACACCAGAAAATACCGAAACTCTCAGGACTGAGAAACAAACATTATGGTGACACGGGAGTACTTCCTTGACCGAACAAGGCCGTCCCTAAGGCTTGCAAGGAGCCGTTCCCACACATTCTTATGATTTTGACCTAATTTGCTAAATTGCTCATATTGGGTCCAAACTCTTTCCAACCAACTTGGAATTTGCTCAATCGACCATCATTTGGTCCCAAGACACCTAGGGACGGTCCCCTCTCGCCCCCTTGGTCGGTCCCTCACTTCTCCATAAATTAGGTTTTATCAGCTAATGCTCAGACGAGCACTATTTTAATAAATGATGAAACCAGCATTTAATTATCATTCTTTCACCAACCGGTCAACTCAGGACCCTGGTGCACGCTCACTCTAGCAATTGGGTAATACATGGTCGTCCATTATCCCATGTGGTTGGTCCTTCCCTCCCTCATGACCTATTTTCAGCAATTCATCAATTGACGAACAATTGATCAAAAATTAGGGTTTCGAACAAACGCTCCACAAATCATCATCCTGGGCTAGTTCAAACACTAATAAATTTATTTTGATCCAGTAATCAACATTCAGATTAATTATATAATATTTGATAGTCTTCCAATATTTTAATTAATATTTTATTGGGTCACGTTACCAATAAATAATTCGTTGAATTGAGCAATACTTGCTCAGTTGCTCGAATATTGATCCAACTATCAATATTCAGTAATTCGTCGAATTGAGCAATACTTGCTCGGTTGCTCGAATATTGATCCAACTATCAATATTCAGTAATTCGTCTAATTGAGCAATACTTGCTCAGTTGCTCGAATATTGATCCAACTATCAATATTTAGTAATTCATCGAATCGATGCTCAGTTGCTCGAATTTACAATATTTACTCAGACGAGCAATATCTAAGAAGTTCCAACATGTTAAATCCATGAATCATTGAGCATTCGATCACTCATGCTCGATTCAACAAAACTTAGACTCACTATCTAATAAGTCAACGACTGACTAATCAAAATACACGTCTGCTTCGCAGACTCCACGTTCGTGAGACATCAATCACGTCACATGGGGGGATATTACTTAGGGTTTTGATCTGGCGGCCTACGTCACGTGTGTCCATCCACGATGAGAAATGTGAGTAAGTCGTGCAAACGGTTGAAGGAGTTAGCAAAGTAGTGGGTGGACGGTTAACCAAGTCTCCGCACGACATGGAACTGGTTTTACCACGATCTCTTACTTTCCCACTCTTTCACTCATGAAACCGTCATACTTCCTGGGATCAATGTGTTCTCTATTCTGACAATATAAATAAGTTCTGAATTGATGACTGAAGAAATCAACAATCGTTTACACACAAGTCTCGATCAAACTTATTTACACATATTTGCAGAAACCTTCAACACATCCATAATCCTTGATCATCATTGATCCCATAATTCTCAGCTTCCCTCCTACAGATCAACCCATCTCCCTCTCTTTGTGACCGAATTGACTCTGGAACGGTCATTCACTTGGTTTAGGCCGGAGTCCTACAAATTGATCTCTCGAACTCAAAGCACTCCCGTGCAGTACATCTGTGTGAGGTTAAGCAGTTTGCTCGGTTGAGGAGTCTTGCTCGAACCGTCATCTCTTCACTTCCCTAAAAAATCAGCAAATCGTTTTCCCCATATACAGATTGGCGACCACAGTGGGAGATTAATCTTTCGGTTGCAATCTCACATTTTCACAAAATTACTGGTCTTAGGTCTGGCTTGGTTACAAATGCAAACGACGCTAGCACTAGCACTAGCAACAATAACAATAATGGTAGTCCAGAAACCATCCCTGCTTCCAATAATGGTGGTGATGCTACTCCTCCTCAAACCAAGATTGGAAATCATCCTCTCTTCGGCCGTCATCCCGAGAAATTCAGAGAAAATCCACCCACCATCGATGATCTCATGAAGATTCAGGAAGTTCTCGCCAAAAATCAAACTGATATGGCTACTACTTAGAAGGAGCTATGCAATTATGTCAATATTCTCACTGACAAAATGTCAGAGAAAACTAAGGAAGGGTCGGAGAAAGGAAAAGCCAAAGAAGTTGACCCCGAAATTTCACAAATCCATGTGGTGGATAATGATGAAGCCTGCAAAGCTACAGAAAATCCACCGGAGAAGGAATCTGCAGGATTCATCACTCTTGAAGATCTGGAGCGCTTCATGGAGACTCGCAAAAAAGGCAACGCACCATCTGTCCATCGTCATCAACCTCCGTACCCTGCTGCTACGCAAATAATCCCTCTCCCTAAAGGCTACACATCTCCAACATTAACATTGTACAACAGAACAGGGAACGCTCAAGAACACGTTTCTCGATTCTTGGAGGCACTAGGAGAGCATGAGCACAACCATGTTGTCCGTCTTAAAGAATTCTCAAAATCTCTGATAGGACGAGCATACACATGGTACAACAACATAGCGCCAGGGAGCATCGCTAGTTGGGGAGAAATGGTTAATGCCTTCTACAAGAAATATTTCTTTGTCTCTGAGTAGGTTACTCTCTATGACTTAGGAAGAATGGCTCAGAAGAATGCTGAACATCCGAATGAATATGTGAAATGGTTCAAAATTCAAGCTTTGGATTGTCATGACCCTAATGTTACTGAACAAAAATTGGTGGACTTATGCATCAACGGGATGATCCTAGTTTTCAGAGCCTTGCTGGAAAATTAGGTTCCATACTTTTTCAGAGCTCCATGAAGTAGCCAAGCGATCAATAACTACTGCTCCATCCTTGCTGGAAAGAACAAAAACTATCAAAACCGAGGAGCCACGAGACACTCGAACCAGCATCAGGCGCTTAGTCAACAAACATTATAATGTTCAACCTTCCATGAATGTTGCTGAAGGGGGTAAAAGAAAAGCTGATGCGCAGCAACATAAGAATTCTCCTCCAACATCTACGAAAGCACCAAGGAAGGACAACCAAACTCGAAACGCACAAGCACCGGCTCAATGTCAGCAGAATGATCAGGAAGTGCCAGACTTTCCCTTCCCTATTGAAGAGGTGATCGAGTTACTGGAAGTCTGGATCCAAGATGGTGCGATCAACTTACCTCCCGTCAGGAGAGAGCCGACAGACGAGGAAGTAGAGAATCCGCGTTACTGTCGCTTTCATAGGTTTTTTAGTCATCCGACCAGTGATTGCAGAACCTTGAAGCGCATATTCAAGGAAAAGGCTGATTCAGGAGAACTGGGGACTGAAGGAGTGCACAAGAATCCTCTCCCAATCAGAACCTTTACACTCTGAACAACAAGTCAAAGAAGCAGTTCAATCATTAATCGAGCATGCCTGCGAATTGCTTTATCTATCAAAGGCTCAAAGGGAAGACCTGTTCACGGCTCTGAACCATGTAGTTTCTGGGAAACGTTTATCTATCCCGGAAGTACTTCCCAAACCTCCAGCCACTGACAAAGAAATGTATGACTGGGGACTGCTCACCACAATGTATCTCAAAGGAAATGAATTCAGAAGAATGCTAATCGATGTTGGCACATCTATCAATATTTTCCCTTTGAAGACTCTCAGAGCTGCAGGCATTACCCGACAAGAAGCCACTCATGCCCCTGTCTCAGTAAGAGATCATGAAGGAATATCCAGAGATGCATATGGTTACATCATCCTCAAAATGAAAGTCGGGGAAACCTGGTCAGAAACCAAGTTTCATATAATCAGAGAAGATCCAGTATATAACATGATCCTTGGACGAACATGGATTCATGCTGAAAAGGTAACTACAACACCTTCAGTTGCACATTTTTCTATTGAAGAAAGATCTGACTCGGAAGAAGTGGAGGACGATCCACCGTTCGAACATCTGGGGAAAGTCGAAGCCTTGATGGAACTCACACAAAAACCCGAAGAGAGCGCACATGAATTTGTCAAGAGCTTCCGCACTCAGGCAACTCTCATTCCCCCTCATGCGTCTATATTACCAACTTTCGAATATGCTACCCTGGTCCGGGGACTTGATCTTACTCATAACTCAGCTGTCATCAAACGTTATGAGTGGTTAGTCTCGCCTCAGCAATACTTCACCAAATGGTTGGACGCAGAACCTCTCCGAATACATCGTCTCACTAACACAAGCATTACTAGAATAATGACTGAATTTCATAATCAATATCCTAAATATTCTCCCTTGCACGAGTGTCCACATGTGCCGCAGAATTGGAAAGCTCCACCAACATGGAATCCCACTATACGAGGAATTTCGAACCAGCAGAAGATGTTCAGGGCACGGGAAACCAAGCCTAACAAATTTCATGAAGGGGATTTAGTTCTCAAGGAAACTAAACATAATCTCCATTCCAAAAGAAGTTCTAACTGGGAAGGACCTTTTATGATTGCTAAGTCAGTAGTTGGAGGATACTACAAGTTGGCTGATATGAAGGGCAAGACAAGTGTACTAGTGATTCACAAAAATTGGCTAAAGGCTTTTGACGCATGAAACATTCAGCGTCCCAAGGCGTTTTGTGTTCAAGGCATGAATTCTCAAAGCACCTAACGTTTTCATTTTAGGATTTTCTTTCACATGTATTTTCAATTTCTCCAGGAGTTTGCAATTCTTGCATTCAGTATTTGAATTCAGCAATTTATCAAAGTTCTTTATTTTAAGAAAAATCTCTATCAAATCCAAGAAGAAAATCCTCAATCACTTACTAATTCAAAACCAATCAAAAAATTCAAAACCAAAATAAAACCTCACATCTCTCAGAAGTTCAAGTTTCAAGAGATTATGGAAATAAAATTAAAGGAAGCCGGCAAAGTAAGATTTCTGCTTCTCTGCATTCTCCAAGACTTGCAAGGCCTCTTTCTCCAACTCCAGCTTTTCAGTCAATTCAACAATCTTAGCCATTTTCTCCACCACAACATCACTGGTAAAAGGAATATTATTCTCTATTGCGTCCTTAATGGTGTCGATCCTTTGACGAAGCCACTTCAAGTTGAAGCCAAGTTCTTCAGATTTCTTCAAGTTGTACTCCCAATCAAAGAGTACATCTTGAGTAACAGTACTTCTCGCCCTGGTCATTATATCATCTATGACACGCAAAATATTTCCTACTTGCATTGTCAAGAAGTAACTTCGTTTCAGATCCTTGGTGACAACAATGTAACCATACATTTTCCACAACTTCTCATACATGTCAGCATACCCTATGGGAACGCTAAATCCACCAACTAATGTGTGATATGGAATTGGATCACCGAATGGAGGATCACAAATAATCCCTGCATTAGGGTATTCATGCATTATTATGCGGTTCCCAATTATTGGAGCAGCTTCAGCAATTGTTGGAGCTGTCTCTTGAGCAGTTTCTTCCATTCTGGGTTCGGTTGTTTCTATCTCTGAAGTAATGATGATTTGAGCTTCATTCTCCTCGACAACTTCAGCAGCAATATTCTGATGGCATTGAGGTGCAGATGGTAACATCATCAACTTGATTCACCATGTGGTTTGAATCATTGATATCATTTGCTCCATTATTCTCAACTTCGGCATTTGGTACCTAGTACGAAGATTACATAAGATTAGAGCAATTCAAGCATGGAAACCAAAGGCGATCATAAAATACAACATGTAAGTGAACTAAAACTATCTAAGTTCTTTATTATGCATCCAAAACATGAGCAAATAGTGTGGAAGTCATAAAACACGTTCTTCAACAAGCTCGTCTGAAGAGATTTTATACTGCCCTGTATAAGACGACGAACTGGGAGTAATTGGTAAGGAATTTAAGGTTGAATCATATACCATTCTCTTCGTATGGATGTTTTCTACAACATATTAAAATTTCATAGCAATTGGATAAACGAGTAAATAGTTGTGGCCAGAACATTGGATTACATGCCAGCTGAAAAATTCCTGAAGGTCTCCTAGAAGTTTACAGTTTCGCTGATTTCGGACCCTAAACGTGCTCAAAACTTAAAAAGATTCGTCGTTAAAGCTTGTAAATTTCCCGGGCATAAAGATATATGGGTAGATCGCGAAAATCTGACATCGTATGAAGATTTTATGGCGTTTTTTTCTAAAAGGCCGAGTTCTGAATTTTCTGGTGACGTATTTCGCTAAAAATTTTCATTCATTCATGTGGATTCTCATTCATTCAATCTCAAATCAGCAATATTATACTTCTATGAAGAGAATATGAGGTGGATACTTACTTTAGGGGTTTCCAAGTCATTCGAAGGGTTAATATGGTCGGCATCAACATTGGGAGCACCATTACCACCATTCGGTCCCAATTCATGAAGGTTCTCTTTCTCACCACTGTTTGATGACGAATGAACGGCATGACCGTGTTGATCTTCCACAACAATGTTCTCCTGGATATATCCGCAACAATCATTATTATTTTGTTCAAGAAGTATCATGATTAATTATACGAAGGAATACTTACATCAACTTCATCTGCATCGCTGGATTCGTGCGTTGTGGAATGAGCAAAACGAAGACCGTCAATGTTTGATGGAGCAAAATTCTGGAATAGCAACAAACGTTGGTTTCATGATCCTAATTAAGCAGGCAAATAAAAGTCATGGTAGAAGGGGTATTGAAAACTTACCAAAGAAGTGACTGGGGACTGCACCCTATTCGGTATCATCCTATAATTCGCCCTACTTCTGCTTTCTACACCCTGGGGACTTTCTTGCACTTCTGAGAAGTCTACATGAATCCGAGATCTCACAGCTCGGCCATCCTACAATAAAGTTAATGGAACAATTAAGGTGTGGTCATCATGCCTTTACCAAAATCGTAAGAAAAATACTAACCTGTGAACATTCTTGAGGCGTTTTTCTTTTATCACCACTAGAAAGATATTTCAACCTTGGTCGATCAGAGATCACATCAGCAGGAGGAAACTCTCGTACCAGAGACTTAACATCCATTGAAAACTTATGCAAGCGCTCAAGTTGCTGACGCCAGAAGTCTACATAACCCGAAGTCGCATAAGTAGCTCGGTCAGAACAAGGAAACAAATAATCATATCCTTCCACATGCGTGCAATCTAAATGAGCCTTTAGATATTCAATCGATGGTTTATTTATTCGATGACCCGGGTGTTGATGGTGGTTTTTAGCTTAGGGTTGAAATCGTAAAACCTTCCATCTGATGTGACGTCACTCTGTAAGGAAACGGTGCCGTGAGTGCTAACCTCTCCACCGGCATATTTATTGAGCCATTCAATATACTTACATGAAATTTATCCAGACTGGCGAATGTAGCAACCATCCCAGATGTTCTCAAATTTCGGCGCCTCGCCTATATTCACTTAATATAAGTTCCTTTGAATGCCTTCTATGCTATGTTCTCCGGCTGAACCCCTAATGTTGATATGGCATGACGATTTGTGTTCACTCACATAAGATTAGCACGAATTTCCAAGTATCAAGGATAAGGTCTTTGCATAAGGTATTCAATCAGAAAAAGCATGCTTCTCTCTGGCAATGAACTTAAAAGAACTCTATGTCAACACATAGAATTCAATCAATTGACCGACTAGCTTGCAAAAGTTAGGGTTTTGCGCCTCGCAAATATATCGACCTTGCTTGTCGAAATTAAACCTAGGAAACTAGGTAATTAATCCGCCATGGATTAGCAGGTGCAAAACCTTGCTCAGAATCAGAAAACAGGGAGCCGCAGCAGCAAAGGGAGGCGTGACCATGCCTTAGGCCAACTTGCGCCACTTGCCATTGGCCACGCCCCTTCCTAAACCGGCCTTATTTCTCTCGACCAATCATGTCGCCTCAAATTATCCACGCGCACATAAGTTGTGGCTGGGCCCATACTTGCCGGCCCACTGGCCATCGACCAATCAGGTCGCTCTAAAGCCGTCACACTCTCACCAGAAGTGTAGCCGCGCCTTATGTTTGGCCGCCCCCTTTTCTTGGCCAATCAAGTCGTTCTAAACTTGCCACCATACATTAAAGGCCAAACGTACCCTGCCGCGCCACCATACTAACTGGCAAGCCAAACGCGTCTTACCACAATAACATATTGATCGGCATGCCAACATGCCACTCTGCCGCGGTAGCATGCCACTTTAGCCTTGGCCACGCCGACAAGCCCTAATTCTTACCACGACGCCAAATCCTAGCCTTGGCCACGCCGTCAAGCCCTAATTCTTACCACGGCGCCAAATCCTAGCCTTGGACACGCCGCCAATCCCTAATTCTTACCACGGCGCCAAATCCTAGCCTTGGCCACGCCTCCAAGCCCTAATTCTTACCACGGCGCCAAATCCTAGCCTTGGCCACGCCGCCAAGCCCTAATTCTTACCACGACGCCAAATCCTAGCCTTGGCCACGCCGCCATGCCCTAATTTTGGCCATAGAGCCAAACCTTAGCTTTGGCCATGCTACAACGCCACAGGCGTGGCCATGCCACAACGTCACTGGCATGCCGCCATTCCACGGCTACTAACATGGCGTTATTCCATGGCTCCACCAAGCGCTACTATGCCAATGGCGCCACTTCGCTATACAACAAGATGCAACCATAATCAACGGCTACCCTTCCTCATGAGATATAATCTCAGCCATTCAAGTTCGCCACCAAACTGACGGACTTGTGGCAAGTTTTAGGCGGCTGACCAAGGAAAGCCTAATAGCATGACTATTTTCCTATGGCAAAGTCTCTTGACTTTGACTTTGACTTGCCACACATAGAAACCTGCTACACGTTTTCCACGAAAACACTCGAGTCATCAAATATGTCACAAACTGGGGGATACTCATCAGGGTATTGGTCTGGCGGTTTACAGCGTGCGGCATGCAATGCGCCCGTTACAAGAAAGTGTCATGAAGTAGGACAATTAGTGGTGGTGAAAAGTAACAGTGTAAACAATTCATTCCCTTTATCATGGAAGCGTAATGACTGACGGTTACACGAATTCACTTCCCTCATCATGGAAGCATAACGTCTGACGGTTACACGTTACTCTATTCTTCCACTACTCAATCGTTTCCACTTCCTACGAGACCATGGTACGTTTTAATATGACTTGTATAAATAGGCTTCACCTATTTTCACCAAAGAACAAGTTTTGGTCGGCAACAATATAGTATCTAGAAATCACATGGTAGCTTTCCATTCTGCTAACCAGTTCGACTTCCGATACAAGTCATAAAACAAGCCACACCTTCAGAATCAACGATTCTGGTCTCAACACTCTCTTCGCTTCCCTCCCTAAGACCAACCCTTCTCCTTCACTTTTTGTGACCGAAGCAAGCCTGGAACGACCATTTCTTTGTTTAGGCCAGGATTGTACAGATTGATCTCTCGAATCAAAAGTACTCCCGTGCAGTACATTGTTTAGGGTTTAGATTCGTTTCTCACCCACACACCCGAAATTACCAAAATCAGCAGAAACGGTTTTCACCCACATATAATTGGTGACCGCAGTGGAAGATTAATCTCTCGGTTGCAAATTCAACTCTCAATTCCATCATCCTACCAGTAAATGCAATGCTTCGAAGCGCATCGTCCAAGAAAAGATGGATTCACGAGAATTACGTATGGGGACTAGAGACTCTCCGCCTTACCACGGATCGACATGAAAATATTTCACGGAAAATAAAGAATGTGACTGGGGACTTTTTGCGGCAAGGAGGGCGTCACATAAAGACTCGGATTTACTCCCTGAAGATTTGGTTTTGGTGAAAGGCTCTAGAAAAGACTCTTTGGGAAAAATTACACCCGTCGTCAGGACATCATTTTCCGCCATGGGAGATACAACAACATCTTCATGATGATCAACCTCCATCTCAAGATCACCAGTGGGTACGGTTTCCATGACTGGAGACACTGTTACACCTTCATTGCCGTGGATCTCCATCTCAAAGTTATTTTCAGAAACAACCTCTTCCTGTAAATATCACCAATTAATTAGTTATTAGTATGAATAAATAATCCAAGAGAAAAGTTTGGAAAAATCACCGACTCATCTATGGGCCCACTGGGACTGGAAGAAGACTCGCCGCTACGCTCCGAAGTACTTTTCCCATCATCGCCGGATCCTGAACTTTCTTTTTCTTCATCTTCCTCTTCGTTGTTAAGGGGCTCAGTATAACCAGATTTTTCTTCAGGAGGCCCCTTTTTCTGGCAATGTGCGAGCCTGGATCATCTAGCACTTTGTAGCGCCCCCTAAGCTAGCATCTGACTAATCCAAGAGATTAACTAAATACAGAGGCACTAAAAATCTAAATCATATACTTAAGCATTCAATTAAGAAATCTGCTACAAAATTTAACCCAAAAACTAGCCCCGCTCAGAAATATATATACAAGAATTTCTCTCAGATGATACATATACAATAGTCATTTATTTTGCAAATATAAACAACATAATAAACATAGCATAAGAAAACTAATTAATGGAGTCAACTCCTCGAAGCTTTAGCTGCGCAACTATGATTTGTCTCTGAAACTGAAAGTGGGAATGGGTGAGCACATCATCCCTAAAAGGGGTGCCCAGTAGAAATAACATTTAACTTTAGAGTAATCATTGGAAATGATTCGAAAACAATTCTTGTTTTCCCTAAACACTAAAACGCAACCAATTTCGCATAGGTAAACAATCATGTATATGGATCTAACTCCTTCCAAACAATTTACTAATAATGGCAACTCGTCCCACACCTAGATAGCTATATGGTGAACTCGTCCCGCCACCTAGTTATTGCAATAAAAGTAATGTAGGTATAAATGAAGGAGCAGTATCCTATATACCATAGATGTAAATTCTCATTTCCAAACATACAAATGGAAATTCTTATTTCCCAAACAATTCATAAAGACAAACAAGGAAATACAATTCCTTTCCAAACAATGGAAAGGTTAAAAGAATCAACCGTACTTTCGGAGTTTAAAATAAAACAATGCATGGAATCACAATCAGACTATGCATGAATTTGTTAAACATAAACTTTTGTGAAAGAAAACAACAATAATCACAGAAGAGCTAAATATAAATTCCCACCTCTTTTGATGACAAGCCACGCCTACCTCGCGATCCACGATCCACTGGTTCATCCTTTGAATCGATCGTTGTTAATATAGACTAACTGTTAATCACACAAGAAGTCTAAGAATCTAGCCAAAAGGCTCACACAAGAATCATACAAGTCTTTCTAATAATTCTAGGCCCATTAAAGGTTCTACATCTTTTATTTATATATCTTTAGCATAGCTAAGGTCTACTAATTCAATTACATTAATTCTATAGTCAATTATCTAAGTCTTATGAATATCTACAACTTTGTAGAAGAAGTCAAAGGCTAATTCGGACCATAAGGGGTCTAATTCATCTAATTAAGAAAGACTAATCCTAAGCCCAAGCCCATGACCCGCGGGCTTACTCCGGCCCGACCCGTTAACAAAAGGTCTGGTCCATCTAAGTCAACTAACAATCTTTAACAGTCAAATTGACGGTCTAAGGTCAACTAACGGTCATCAAATCGGTCAGTCCACTTTGAGTCAAGCCTGGTTAACTCAGTCGAGACACATTAAAAGCAGTTAGCTAAGTCGAGAATCGCCTAGCTAGACAAGTGATAGGTCTCGAATCACATAAGCTTGTTGGTTCGTGAAACTAACGGTTCAAATACTATCTTACAACATTACAACAACACATTGAATCCATCAACACTTCATAACTAAATACAAATATAAACTTAGTTTTACCGCAAATGTGACTCTAAGCAAACTCGAGATCATCTCAACACATTCACTCCCTGTAATTTACATTCACTGCCACAATCAAACCAACACTCATCTCATCTTCTAAGTTACAACACCATATTACTCTTTCAGTTATAATCTCATTTGAGTTCTTCTTGAGCAATCAACATTACCAACTCCGATAATTCTACACACTCCACCTAAACTCAACAAGGAGAACCATTATCACTTCAGCGGTTCCGACCTTCATTCACTAACTGCAAGGTCATATCTTCTCACTCAAAATACACCTTCACCATTAGACTCTAGCATCTACAACCAAACCACAAATTGTTTCTACTCAAAGCAACATACAATTGGCTGCAGATTTCTCTTCTATATTCATTATCTCAACCTAAAACTCGAGACATACACACACTAAATCCCAGTTGTATCCAAAGTAACATCCATGTCCAATAAAAACCATGATATACCACCATTTACAATTTAAACACCACTACAACAACACAATATAACTCAACCCCACCTGTAACAGATTAATACCTTGGTCCAAACTGTTCATCTACTGTCTCAACCCAAGCTTCGTCTTCACATACAACACCACCAGGTTCAGCTGCAATGCTATCAACCCCGCAATCCATATTCATCTAAACTTCAATCTACAGTTTCGCCAACAACTTCTGAGTTCACCACTTACTCAGTTCAATTAGCTTGCATTGTAATTCATTAAACAACCACCAGATATTCAATTCAGATAATCACCAACACCACCAGATTATCTCTAACTCTATATGCACTACTACCGTTTACCAATAATTCAACCCCCAACACTTGCAATCACAAAAACACAGACAACACCAATACATCATTGAATCCACCTTTCTCTGTAATAACACTTAAACCTAATAACCATTATAATCCCGATTCTAGCTGTAATATCTCCATTCAAACAATCTCGATAAGGTTAAGTATTCATTCCTTCTACAACCCTAATATCATCTATATAATCAATACATGTATCTTCCAAGCATATAACATTAGTCCCCTGCCATTCATCATAAACATTCTACAACTTTAAACTTACAATTCCATTCTACAATTATCTCAATCCCGGTTCATTCCCAACAAAGAAAACTACACAATTTAATCAACTCAACTCTAAATACCGAAATTAGGACAAGTAGAGACTTACCCAAACTTTAACAACCTCTGAATTGCATATTTCACCAAATCAACTCTAAATTGGAAATATAAATCACTTCCAACCACAACACAGCTTGCAATTCAACCACCAATTAAACTTGATTTATAACTTTGAACCCTAACTATCATCTCAAGAAATTCTTTAACCTTAAGACCTAATTCATATCAAACCCATCTCCAATCGTTCTTCAAAATTATCAATTTCATCTTGAAACTCTCCTTGAACTTTTCTTATGAACCCTAACCCTAATTTCTCAATCATCCAATCCCATCTAATTTCTCTCTTTGCTTCAACAAAATAACAATTAATAAAAAACCCATCTTCAACTTCTTCTTTAATCAACACCTAATCGAACTCCAATTGATATCACAAAAACCCCAGTTCACTGTTCACTTAAATCCTCAATCATCTCTTCAATTTCTTCCTTAAACATGACTTCAATCTAACAAACCCATCCACTGATTTCATCTAATTCTTCCTACACCATCTCTCCAGTCGAATCTCAATTCAATTTCTAGGAAACCCTAAATCTTTTTCCTAAAACATCAGCACAACTCTCAACTCTTTATCAACACCAGCAGCATGTTCTACTTCATACGATCTTCATCATAGATTGATTCTCTCTCAATCAAAATCTCTAGTTTTCTCTCAAACACTCGCAGAAGAAGAAGAATAGAGGAGAAGAGGAAAGAAGAAAGAAGAAGAGAAAAGAAGAATGAATAGAAAAGAAAAGAGAATGGGTTATCTTCTCGATTTGGTGTAGATAAGGTCGACTAGGATTACTAAAGGCACCCGACCAGAAGATAAGGGCAGTCAGGCGGTCAAAAACAAAATTACTATTTTGCCATTCATACTCATCCAAAGATATCTTCTTCATATGGTATCCGATTGGCACGTTCAAGTAATCCATTCTGCACAACTTTTCGAAACCTATCCAACAATACTAATTTCGTATCTAAATCGTTGTTAGATTAATTTCTATTAATTAACGTTCGTGTTAAACTAATCGAGTTAATATCGGCTAATCGTCTCTTGATCATTGCTAGACCAGTCAAATAGCGTTGACGAGCTTGAGGGTCTTTACACACTTGATCCGACTCCGACTCATCAGGGAACCACTCAGACACCCACCGGTTATAGAAGCACTTTTTCTCATAATTCTTTCGAACATATCTCATTTGCTTTTGTGACCAAAGTGGCGTGTATTTCTTCTTCTTCCTCAGACAAGACAACATCAAGTTTCCCAATTATTGGAAGATTTAATAGAACGGCTACGCTTTCCAAAGAAATAGTCATCTCACCCCATCTACACATAGCCGTGTGAGTTTCCGGACACCATTTGGAGATGAAAGTAATCAAGCCTGCAATGTCTTTTCTGATTTGAAGTGCCGCAGACGCCATGACAGCATGCATGATTTGCGCCTCAATTAAGTTGGCCTTTACGTGGTTGCGGATCATCATAAATTTCACCCACTTATCATAAGAGAGCAATGGACTATGACTGATTTTGAAGTCAATTGGAGAAGCTGAGTACTCTTTCTTCTGAAGACAAAACCTCATTATACGCCCTGGGCAGACTGATTGGACTTCTCCATCATTCTCTGAATCAGTCAGAAGAGTTGCCACGAATTTGGGATGGGTCCTTGTAATTGTAGCGGATTTCGTAAAGAACTCATCATATATGTTTATCTTGGAGTTGTTAACATTTCTCGATGCGGTGGCAGAACTGCTTTCAGGTGACATCTTAACAAAATTCCTTATGCTTTTGAAGTAACTACAACGAAGAAAAACAAAAAAATTACTACTTTGAAGGAAAGCATAAAGTCAACGACACATTTTCTACGGAAATTTCCCCTTTGGCCGCATTTTATAGCACTCACGTCAAAAAAAAAGAAGGAATAGAGACTGATGCTTGCTCAACGAGATATATATCGCGGGAAAATATGCTCTTAGCCAAAACCCGACAACATCGTGAGGAATATGTTTTTGACCGAAATCGTACAAGGCCGTGGGAAGTATGCTCTCAGTCATATCACGTTTTGCCGCGGGAGTTATGCTCATGAACAAAAGAAAACCCTACATCTAGTTTTCATGGAAAAGGGAACAGATGGCGTTGTCCACACGTACATGCTTGGATAACATGATGATTGTTTTCGTTGTGATTAATGCTACTACAATAATATTAGCAAAGAAGAATTATTCATATTGAAGTGCTGTTACAAATTCATGGAGGTCATGCCTATGGCTAGGGTTTACACCAAGACAGAAGAGCAAACAAAAGAAAAAACATTAAGAAACACACCTAAAATACGCTCGCCTAGTTTTGCTGATGTTCTCTCCGCTGGTCCAAATTTTTGCCGCTAACACCAAGGTGTGGAAACAAAGCCAACGATACGAAAGTAAGGAAGATGGGTAACGCCTTTTATAGGCGTGGTATTTTGGAGTTCAACTAGGGAAGGTTTTCCCTTTTGGGACACACAAAAGAAAGCAGCTGGGCCCGCGGTGTTGACGTTCCACGATGCTAATCTCCACGGCCAAAGCCATCAGAGCCAACCGCCACGCCAAGCTAGCCGCGCCATCCACTACGCCAAGCTAGCCGCGCTATCTGCCACTCCAAGCTAGACGCGCCCATCCGCCACTCCAAGCTAGCCGCGCCCATCCGCCATCCCAAGGTAGCCGCACCATCCACCATTCCAAGGTAGCCGCACCATCCACCATTCCAAGGTAGTTGCGCCATCCACCATTCTAAGGTAGCCACACCATCTACCTTTCCTAGCCAACCAGCGCCCATTCCGTGTGCCAAGTTGCAATGTCACCTCTGCTGATCAATAGCCAAAGCTGCAGCGCTGATACCAATACCCCATGGCCAAACCGAATTTATGCAAAACACCAATACAGGGATCACGGATTCCTCATGACTTCCGATAAAGGTTAGTTGAATTTCCTCGGCAATCTCTTCACGTCTTGTCCTTTCGATTTTACTCTTATCATTACCATCTCATGCTTACCCCACAACAACGCCATTGTTCACGTGCTAAGCAGGGGACTTAATGTTGATGGTGGTTTTTAGCTTAGGGTTGAAATCGTAAAACCTTACATCGATGTGACGTCACTCTCGTAAGGAAACAGGTCTTTGTGAGTGCTAACCTTTCCACCGACATATTTATTGAGCCGTTCAATATACTTACATGAAATTTATCCAGATTGGCGAATGTAGCAACCATCCCAGATTTTTTGTAAATTTTGGCGCCTCTCCTATATTCACTTAATATAAGTTCCTTTGAATGCCTTCTATGCTATGTTCTCCGGCTGAACCCTTAATGTTGATATGACATGGCGATTTGCGTTCACTCACAGCAGAGTAGCACGAATTTCCAAGTATCAAGGATAAGGTCTTTGCATAAGGTATTCAATCAGAAAAAGCATGCTTCTCTCTGGCAATGAATTTAAAAGAACTCTATGTCAACATATAGAACTCAATCAATTGACCTGACTATCTTGCAAAAGTTAGGGTTTTGCGCCTCGCGCAGTATATCAGACCTTGCTTGTCGAAGTTAAACCTAGGAAACTAGGTAATTAATCCGCCATGGATTAGAAGGTGCAAAACCTTGCTCAGAATCAGAAAATAGGGAGCCGCAGCAGCAAAGGGAGGCGTGGCCATGCCTTAGGCCAACTGGCGCCACTTGTCATTGGCCACGCCCCTTCCTAAACCGGCCATATTTGTCTCGAACAATCGTGTCGCCTCAAATTAGCCATGCGCACATAAGTTGTGGCTGGGCCCATACTTGCCGGCCCCACTTGCCATCGACCAATCATGTCGCTCTAAAGCCGCCACACTCTCACCATAAGTGTATCCGCGCCTTATGTTTGGCCGCCCTCTTTTCTTGGCCAATCAAGTCGCTCTAAACTTGCCACCATACATTAAAGGCCAAACGCACCCTGTCGCGCCACCATACTAACTGGCAAGCCAAACGCGTCTTACCACAACAACATATTGATCGGCATGCCAACATGCCACTCTGCCGCGATAGCATGCCACTTTAGCCTTGGCCACGCCGCCAAGCCCTAATTCTTACCACGTCGCCAAATCCTAGCCTTGGCCACGCCGTCAAGCCCTAATTCTTACCAAGGCGCCAAATCCTAGCCTTGGCTACGCCGCCAAGCCCTAATTCTTACCACGACGCCAAATCCTAGCCTTGGCCACGCCGCCAAGCCCTAATTCTTACCACGGCGCCAAATCCTAGCCTTGGCCGCCAAGCCTTAATTCTTACCACGGCGCCAAATCCTAGCCTTGGCCACGCCGCCAAGCCATAATTTTGGCCACGTAGCCAAACCTTAGCTTTGGCCATGCTACAACGCCACAGGCATGTCCATGCCACTACGCCACTGGCATGCCGCCATGCCACGGCTACTAGTATGCCGCTATGCCACGACTACTAACATGATGCTATGCCATGGCTCCACCAGGCGCTACTATGCCAATGGCGCCACTTCGCTATACAACAAGATGCGGCCATAATCAACGACTACCCTTCCTCATGATATGTAATCTCAGCCATTCAAGTTCGCCACCAAACTGACGGACTTGTGGCAAGTTTTAGGCGGCCGACCAAGGCAAGCCTAATAGCATCACATGTTATTTTCCTATGGAAAATTCTCTTGACTTTGAATTGCCACACATAGCAACCTGCTACACATTTTCCACGAAAACACTCGAGACATCAAACATGGACGAATAATGCACGAACGAGCACAAAAAAATATGGACGAATGAGGAAATATGAAGAGCTAAGGAAAGTTGAAAAATAATAATAAAAAATAGGGAAGACGTGTCATGGGACCAGGCCCGCCCGCCGGCCAAGCCGCGGCCGTGACCGGTCCCACGCCTCTCAAATTCCTTATTTTATTATTATTATTATTATTATTATTTTTATGGAAAGGGGCCACGAAGGCTTTTATTATAAAGTGAAATTATATAGTAAATTACAAGGATGTGACAGGGAGACGCGCAACAAGTTGCGCCCCAATGCCTTTTTGAATAATGATACCTAACCTGTGGAAAAGAAAACTGCCTAAGTTATTATTGACATCATGACATGCCATGCAGTTCTTCAATCTTTTCAAAAGTATTGTAATGTCGTCACTCAATTCCCCAGCGTAGTGAATGCTAAAACACCGAAACCGTATCCATGAGACGAATAAAGGTCAGCATATTTGTTGCGTTTACGGGTGATAGCAGCAGAAATGACATGACCACGTGTGAAGGCGCGGTTACCTCCTTGGGAAAATGGTGAAACACCGGTGACATCGAAATAGATGTCCCGTCCATTCTCCCAGTTATATATCATGATGTCTGCCGGTTTAAGAGGGGTGCTCATGTCGGATGTAAGGCCAAGTGACGCTTTTTTCTCGCAGCCACTCCAACTTTATAGCATATATCGACAAAGAGATATCTTACCATGTCATGGCGATACTTTAAACCCACTTCACTTGCACAGTGGATGGCATGGTATCCAAACCGTATCATCGGCGAATAGAGGTATTCCCAAGCGATACTGAAGCACCGACCTGAATTTCCGGGGCCCTAAGGTCTGATTAAGGCCTTGGATGGGATTGCCTTGAGGTAGTCTTGTGCATGAGGTTTTCTATTGAATTTCCATAAGATGGAGTCACGCTCGGATATAACAAAGGTAGACGGTATAGCCTTCATTATAGCATCATAGTAACGAGTTTCAAGTAAATGCATGGGCTGTGGGGCGACTTCGTTAATGTTGAAAGATGAAGGAGATAAACCGCATATACGAATGTAATGATCCAGCGCAGTTTGGAAGTGAGGGCTAAGGCCAGGAGTACCTTGTAAAATTTTATTCTGGAGATCTTTGGGTTTGAAAGCAAGAATCTATGTAGCCATACTGAGTGGTGTCCCTCATAGTGTATATTCCTAAGCCACCATCTTTGATTGGAAGAGTGGCAATGCGTTGTTGTAGTTGGCCGAAACCTGCACCATCGCTCGTGATCAAGTACTTCAGGAACTGAATAAGGTGTTCATCGAACTGAAGTTATGATGCGTGCATGCACTGTGGTCGAGTTGTACACATTGAAAAGTATAGCTTTAAACCTCCAGCTCAGTTTCGAAGTAGTAGGAGTTCTGACTGGGGGTCTCGTAACTTTTTGACACAATCCATCAGATGAAGGGTTTTGTGAACACGAGATTGAAAAATACCACTGCAGAATTCATCATCCAGACTTATCGGGCCTCCAAGTAAACGTACTCCTGTAGATGGTCTGCCTATTTCTGATGGAAAGATATCTTTACATCTTGGGTCAGCGTGTGGCCAGAAGATTTCAGTTTTTTGTATGTTCAGTCTCAGACCTTTCGCAGGACCATCTTCACGTAGAATCTGGAAAGCTTTTGCAACTTCAGTCGTTTACCTAACCAGTGTACCATCATCCAAATACCACGCATTAAGATCCAATTTGCATTGTGAAGCTATTTTGCATACCAATAGATGAAGAGCCAATGAAAAGAGTAGAGGGACAAGAGGATCTCCCTGTTGAACCCCTTGTGCGGAAGATAGAGTAAACTCATTGTAATATAACTTGGCAGGCCGTGCGTAAAAAAACTCCACCCATTTAGCAATAGTAGGACACTTATCACGTACTTCATTGATCAAGACAGTCCGATTAACTATGTTGAAAGCATTAGTAAAATCGATAAGTAGCATAGTCATATTATCATGGGTACCTTTCATTTCCAACAGCCTATTCACCGAGTGTAGTATGCCTTCTCCACCGCAAGGGGTTCCAACACCGAATTGATGGTTGCCAAGGTAACCAATCATGTCTTTAAGCATCCATTTTTTATTATTATTATTATTTTTTTATTCAATTATTATATTAAAGGAAAACACGGAAGATTCATTACACGACGGTAGTAGGAAGCCGGGCTACGATCTGGGTGCCTACACCTTTTTGAATTATTATTATTATTATTTATGAAAGGATGCCACGAGGGCTTTTATTAAGAAATCCACGAGTCAAATTACAAAGATTTGGCTGGTAGCCGTGCAACAAGTTGCTCACCAACACCTTTTTGAATAATGATACCTAGCCTATGAAAAAGTGAACTACCTAAATTATTGTTAACATCATGGCTCTCCATGCAGTTCTTCAATCTCTTCAAAAAGTTAATAGTGTCGTCTCCCAACTCGCATAGGGTTCAAAAGGCCAAAACACCGAAACCATATCCATAAGACAAACATAACTCAGCGTATTTGTTGCACTTACGGGTGATAGCTGCGGAAATGGCATAGCCGGGTGTGAAAGTACGGTTTCCACCTTTAGAGAATGGTGAAACATCGGTTACATCATAGCATGTGTCCTTGCCGTTCTCCCAGTTATATACCATAATGTCCTCCGGTTTAAGAAGGGTGTTACTATTCGAAGTAAGGACAATTGAAACTTCTTTCCTTGCCGTGACTCCCACTTTATAACATAATTTATCCAAGAGGTCTCGTGCCATATCATGATGGTATTTCTGGCCAACCTCACTCGCGCAATGAATTGCATGGTCTCCAAAATGATCCATAGCTCTTTTACAGCATGAACAAGAACTATCATCATCAAAAAGGGGGATGCCAAGGCGATATTGCAGTACACACCTGAATTGACGCGGACCAATGGTTTGATTAAGGCCTGGAATCGGTATGGCTTTGAGATAGTCTTGTGTGTGAGGTCTCTTGTTGCACTGCCAAAGGATGGAATCACGCTCTGATAAAGTGAAGGTGGTAGCCAAATTCTTCTTGACAACATCAAAGTAACGAATCTCCAAATGGTGCATGGGCTGTGGGGCGATGTCACTAATGTTGAACGAAGAAGAAGATAAGCCGCACTCCTACATGTATATATCCAGTGCATTATGAAAGTTAGGGCCAGGTTGCGATGTAGATTGCAGAATAGTGTTTTGTAGCTGGCTAGTTTGGAAACATGACGTTATATAGAAATAGCGAGTGGTGTTTGCCATTGTATAAACTCCCAAGCCACCGTCTTTAATGGGGAGAGTGGCAAGGCGTTGCTGAAGCGGTCCAAAACCAGCACCGTCGCCATTAATCAAATACCGCAGGTACTGCAAGAGATGTTGATCAAACTGCCTTTGAGCCTGTTGCATTACTTGTGGTCTAGTGGTACGCATGGAAAAATTATAACTTGGAGACTCCAGCACAGTTTCGGTGTAGTAAAAGCTCACTTTGGGGGTCTCGGAGCTTTTTAATGCAGTCCATGAGTTGGATTGTTTTGTCAACCCTGGCCATGATGGTGTCACTACAGTATTGGTCCTCCAAACTTACAGGTCCACCGAGAAACTTGACGCCACTGCTTGGTCTGCTAACTTCAGGTGGGAAAACACCAGCGGTAGTGGTTCTTATATCTGTGCTAGGCCAGAAAACTTCTGTTTTCCGGATATTCAAGTACAAACCTTTGGTAGGACCTTCAATTTGTAGAATCTGCAGCGCCTTAGCCACTTCCATGACGCCTTATTATTATTATTTTTTTTTATATATAACTATTATTATATTAAAAAAACAACAACAAAGGAATCAATACACGTCGGTAGAAGGTATCCGAGCGACAAGCTGGGCACCCACACCTTTTTGAATAGTAATGCCTATTCTATGAAACAAAGAGCAACCAACTTTATAGTTAGCATCGTGATGAATAAAGCAATTTCTCAATCTCTTCATGAATATGATAGCATCTTCGCCAAGCTCACCAAATGTAGTAAAAGCCAAAACATTGAACCCATAGCCATGTGACAAACACTTGTCTAAATATTTTTTAAACTTACGAGAAACTGCGGAAGAGATAGCATGGCCCGGTATGTAGTTGCGAGTTCTGTCACTCGTAAAAGGAGATACAACTGTGACATCAAAACAAACGTCCTTCCCATCTTCCCAGTTGTATACAAGAATATCAGCAGGCTTCGCTTCCTTACCATTAATATCATCTGATAAGAAACTTAAAGAGACTTATTTCTTGCAACAACACCCCCCTTGTAACAAATATCTGCGACAACATCTCTGAGCATATCATGACGAAACTTGGGACCGAGATCACTAGCAAAATGCAAGGCATGGTCACCAAATACGTCCATCTATGAGCATATTATTATTATTATTATTATTATTATTTCAAAAGTGCCACCAGGGCAAAGCAAGACGAAAAAGTACAGTAGAAGGCAACCGAGCAACAATCTGGGCGCCAACACCTTTTTGGATTGCCACTCCTATTCTATGAAATAAAAATCGTCCAGAGTTACAATCTGCATCATTGTTTGCAAGATAACTCTTGAGACGTTTTAGGAAAACCACAGTATCTTCGCCTAACTCTCCCAATGTGGTGAAGGCTAGAACACCAAAGCCATATCCATGAGATTCGCATGCTGCTAAGTATTTGTTGTGCTTGCGGAGCACAGCTTTGGCGATAGCCTGTCCGGGAACAAAATAACGGATATCACTTATTATTATTATTATTATTATTAAATTTTTATTATTAGATAAAGAGTATTACATTAATTAACTAGTTGAAGCCTAACAAGCTAAGTTCCAACAACGTACTACTACATTAATTGAATAGGTTGTCGTGCTAGCCTATCCGCGAGCCTCATGGGTAACCTAGCCTAGGGAGCCGAAGCGGATTAGGGGGATGAGATTATGTCATAAGGGGGGCAAGCTAACTCTAGCTTCCATGTTAATTCCTGCAATATTCCGCCATTGGGGGCTCGAACCTGGGACCTCCTGGAGCGCATGAACCTTTGGGAAACGGGAATGACCAGCTGAGCTAAGTGCCCATTTTATTATTATTTTATTTATTTTTTTATGAAAGGGAGCCTCAGAGGCATTTATTATTATTATTATTATAAAAGGAGCCAGGAAGGCTTTTTTTTTTTATTATTATTATTATTATATTACACAAGAATATGAGGGAGTCGGGCTACAATCTGAGCACCCACACCCTTCTGAATAGCTAAGCCTACTATGTGAAAAAGTAAACCACCCACTTTGTTATTAACGTCATAGTTAACTAAGAAATTCTTCAGTCGCTTCAAAAAGACACTGAAGTCATCTCCAAGCTCGCCTAAAGTTGAAAAGGCCAAGGCACAAAAATTGTAACCATGGGTCACGCACGTGTCCAAATACTTGCTGCGTTTGCGACTCGATTCTTCTTTGAAATGGCGTGTCCAGGCACAAAACTGCGAATCCATTGCCGCGGAAAAAGGGAGACTCCGTTATATCGAAACAGGTGTCCTTACCATTCTCCCAATTGCATATAAGAATGTCTGCGGGTTTAAGAGCAATATCACTTTGTCGGACGAGAACCCAGGGGATGCCTCCTTCCTAGCTGCAACACCGGCCCTATAACAAATGTCCAAAACCACGTCCCTTACCAAGTCATGTCGGAATTTTAGTCCTACTTCACTGGCGCAATGGAGAGCATGGTCTCCAAAGATGTCCATATCTCGCCCACAACACGAGCATATGCAATCTTCAGGGAACATAGGAATGCCCAAACGGTCTGAGCTCTTTGCAAGGAACCATTGAGACCCCAAAGTTTGATTGAGGTAGGGGGATCGAATAGCTTTCAACCAATCTGTCGCATGTGCAGATTTATTACATTGCCACAGTATGGCATCTCGGGGTGTCAATGTATACTTTGATGGTATCTCACACTTAACGACTTCGAAAAACTTTGCTGCCAATGCTTTCATGGGATGTGGGGCAGCAATGTTAGGGTCGAAAGATGAGAGACCACAAAAGTGTTTGTACCTGTCGAGAGCGAATTGATAATTGTTACTCTGGGGAGAACTGCCGATGGACCCCAAGATAACACTCTGCAGATGTTGCGTTTGAAGGTGAGATGCTAGGTAGCAATAGTGACTGGTGTCGGCCATAGTATATATACCGAAACCTCCATCTGATATGGGTAAAGTGACCATTCGCTGTTGGAGTTCACCAAAGCCTCGCTCCGTCTCCCGTAACTAAATGCCGAAGGTATCTTGAAGGAGGTGATGATCGTAGTGCTCAGTGGGTGCCTGTAAGACTGTCGGACTGGTGGTGCGCAGAGTGAAGTATAGCCGTGAGACTCCGGTACAGTTTCGGAGTAGCAAGAGTTCACTCTGCGGATCCTGGAGTTTCTTGACAGATTTCATTAGGTGGATAGTTTGTCCACTCGTTACATGATCAAGTCGCTGCTGTATTGGTTGTCAAGACTAACAGGACTTCCTAACACCTTTACAACCTTCGCAGGCCTTCCAATATCGATAGGAAATACATCAGCTGCAAAGCTTCTCTGATCAGTGGAGGGCCAGTATAGTTACGTCTTCCTAATGTTCAAGTGTAACCCACGTTGTGCACCTTCCTGGCGTATAACTTTCAGGGCCTTGGAAACCTCTAAGGTATCCCCAATAATGGTTTCGTCGTCAAGGTACCATGCATGCATTTCCAAAGAGCACTGAGATGCAATTTTGTGAACAAGGGGATGCAGCACTAATGCAAACAAGAGAGGACCGAGGGGATCCCCCTATTGTGCTCCTTTAGCGGAAGATAGGATGAACTCATTATAGTACAATTGAGCAGGTTGGGCATAACATAATTCAACCCACCTGGCTATACTAGGGCACCGGATTCTAACTTCTTTGATAAGGGTTGATCTATCGACCATGTTAAACGCATTCGTGAAGTCTACCAGCATCATAGTAAGGTTGGTATGTGTACCTTTGAGTTCCATCAAAGTGTTAGAAGCATGCAGGATACTTTCGCCGCCACAGGGAACACCCACACCAAATTGGTAATCACCTAAGTAGTTGGCCATTGCCCTTCCCACTGCAGTTGCATCTATCTTTGAACAGAGCCTACGCCATATAGTCCCGACTGCAATCGGTCGAAGTCCTCCATCAGGCTTGAGTAATGGAGTGAGAGGAGCGCTGGCGACATACTTTCCAAGAACTGCAGGGCAAGCACCAGCTAGCCACAGATTAATAACGCCAGCAATGGATATCAGTAGCTCTTGAAAGCGCCGCAGCGAGGCCACTTAGTGCATCGAGTAGATCTTTGAGCTCGAGGCCATCTCTTACGCAAGAGGTGCCTTTAGGGAAACTCCTTATGGCTTCCAAAGACAGCCCTTGCTTTGTTGACTAATGCAGTGCCGATGTAACACAATCAGAGGTATACTCGGGGAGGTGCGGGCGGGTGTTTGGCTTGCAATTCATGCAATGATTCTGGGGTGGATGGAGCGACACCATTAGAAGAGAGAATTCGAATGACAGCTGTATAATGCCCCTGACTAAGCTTCTTCCTGCAAGCTTCCACGTTAGTTTTCCTTTTCCGCGAGGATGCCTTTCTTACTTTCTTAATTTCCTTCTGCGCCGGCAGAATTTGTTGAACCAACACACTACTCCCCTGTGGTTCTCTCCATTTAGCAAGGGCCTGGTTAATTGCAGCAGTTTGAAGGCGCTTCCTATTGCCTGACCTTCCCTCCGTTGAACTCTTGGGAAAGTATAAATTTAAGGTACATACCGGTAAAAGGAGCAGTTGCATCCATGAAGTAAGATCACTAGGGTTATTCAGCACTTTATCTAAAGATGCTTTGAGAGCTCTATAAAACTGAAGCCGACACTATGGAGGAATATTAGACACCGTCGTGATCTGTTTCTGGTAAACCAGGTTGAGTAATTACACGGATAATCCGAAAGAAGCATCTCCAGGCTGTATATTAGGCTCAGTGCTGGTGGATTCAAGGGTGACTGCAGGTACGGAATTGGATGTATTGATAGGCATAACATCCTGAGGGGTTGGTTTATCGTCACCGTAGATCAGAAAGTTAGCACTTCGACCATTGGATGGCCCTGCAACAATACCACCATCATGATCCCTACATGGGCGTTTCCATGAGTACCATTGCATGCAAGGGATACATACCCACATCTGTAATTGCCTCAAAAGCTTTTCCCATGCATTGTAAACACGCAGGACTCGACAGATTCTCTCTTTGCAGATGGCTACCCCATTCGGAATTGATAAATGCCTATCTTGTATGTGCCTGAAAATGGAACTCCTGACATACCCTCTACCATTTATATTATCCTGACAATCTTCGAAACCTTTGTAGGGGCAGTGACATGCTGTATCTTCATCAGAATCATTGTCACCATATGTAACCGTCTCCACAGTAGTTGCAGAGATTGCCGCAGATGAGGTAGAACCACCGCGTGCATTGGTTGGTGATGTAGACGATGAGATAGTTCTCCCTGAAGATGATCTAGTTCTCGGCATCTTGGAGAAGATGAAAATAACTACCCTAACCGTAACCTGCAACACAGAAGATTGCACAAGTTTGCGAGTTAAGGGTATCAAAAGATGCAGACGCTCAAGGGTAATCGAGTGG
Organism: Papaver armeniacum; assembly: GCA_023531295.1. Classification (NCBI taxonomy): domain Eukaryota; kingdom Viridiplantae; phylum Streptophyta; class Magnoliopsida; order Ranunculales; family Papaveraceae; genus Papaver; species Papaver armeniacum. The sequence continues at coordinate 82,153 of JAJJWW010004672.1, forward strand.
GATGGGTGGTGATGGCGTTCTGATGAGAAGTGAAGGTATAATAATGAAAAAAGGTAACTCAGATTATTATTATTATTATTATTATTATATGAGAAAAATATTTACATGGGAATGGTTGGTAATCGGGCAACAAATTATGCACCGACACCTTTCTGGATAGCCAAACCTACCCTATGAAAAAGTAAACTTACTACTTTGTTATTTGCATCATAATTGGCTAAGCAATTTTTCAATCTCTTCGAAAAAATAATAAAGTCATCTCCAAGCTCTCCTAAAGTGGTAAAGGCTAAGGCATAGAAGCTGTATCCATGAGTAGTGCACTTGTCTAAATATTTGTTGTGCTTACGACTAAGTGCCATAGAGATAGCACGCTCTGGTGTAAAATTATGAATTCCTCCACCAGAAAAAGGCGAAACCCCAGTGACGTCAAAACATGTGTCTCGACCATTGTCCTAATTGTAAACTAGGATATCGATAGGCTTAAGGGCACTGTCATCTGCTGATAGGAAGCCTAAAGGAGCCTCCTTCCTAGCTGCAACACCTACTCGGTAACAAATGTCCATAACAACATCTCTTACAAAATCATGACGAAACTTAATGTCAACCTCGCTCGCACAATGAAGAGCATGATCTCCGTAAGTATCCATCTCTCGGCCATATCATGAGCAAACATGAACCTCAGGGAATAAAGGAATACCTAACCGGTATTGGGAAACTGCTCGGAATTGTCTTGGACCAAGTGTTTTATTAAGTCCAGGGATGGGAATGGTCTTCAAGAAGTCCATTGCATGCACAATATGATTACTCTGCCACAATATTGTGTCTCTAGCTGTCATTGCAAACTTAGATGGTAATTCTCTCTTAACAACGTCGAAAAATTGTACTGCCAATGCTTTCATAGGATGGGGGTTAGTAGAACTGATATTGAAGGAAGAGAGGCCACAAGATTGCATATATTTACTGAGGGCAAGTTGGTAGTTGTGACTCGGTATTGATGTGTCAACAGAACTCAACATGGTGGACTGCAGGTGGTGTGTCTAAATATGAGATGCCAAATAGCAGTAATGACTTGTATCATCCACTGTATAAACACCAAAACTACCACAGCTAATAGGCAAGGTAACCATTCTCTGTTGAAGAGGCCCAAAGCCAGCTCCATCTCCTGTGATCAGATGTCGAAGATATTATAGCAAGTGTTGATCGTAATGAACTATGGCTGGTTGCAGAACTTGGGGAGAGGTAGTGTGAAGTGCAAAATATAATCTTGACACCCCTGTACAATTGCGCAAGAGCAATAGTTCACTATGTGGATCCTGCAATTTCTTAACCGAGTTCATGAGGTGAATGGTTTTGTCAACTCTGAGCATTACCATATCACTGCTGTACTGATTGTCAAGACTGACAGGACCACCAAGTACTTTTACACCCTTCACAGGCCTGCCTATGGTGGATGGAAAAACCCCCTCTGCATGGCTTCTAGGATCTGTAGAAGGCCAGAAGATATCTGTCTTTTGGATGTTTAAGTGCAGGCCTCTTGATCCACCTTCCTGGCGTATAATATCAAGGGCTTTGGCGACCTCCAGCGTGTCTCCAATGATAGTCCCATCGTCGAGATACCAGGCATGCATATCTAACTTACATTGAGAAGCAATATTGCAGGCGAGAGGATGCAGAACTAATGCAAACAAAAGGGGGCCAAGGGGGTCACCTTGTTGCACCCCTTGAGTCGATGACAAAACATGTTCATTATAGTATAATTTAGCGGGTTGAGCATAACAAAACTCAACCCACTTGGAAATACTAGGACATCGAGCCCTGACTTCCCTAATTAGAGTTGTCCTATCAACCAAATTGAATGCATTTGAAAAATCCACAAGCATCATTGTAAGATTGGTTTGTTTACCTTTTAATTCCAGCATTCTGTTAGCTGCATGTAGGATACTCTCCTCCCCACAGGGAATCCCCACACCAAACTGATAGTTTCCCAAGTATTTAGCCATTTCCTTTCCAACTGACATTGCGACAATTTTAGAACGAAGCCTCCTCCAGATTGTCCCAACAGCGATGGGCCAAAGACCTCCATCAGGCTTGAGCAGTGGCGTAAGAGGAGCGCTGGAGATATACTTCCCAAGAGCATCATGGAAGCTACCAGATAGCCATAAATTTACAACAACCGTCATTGAGGTGAGCAAATCTTCAGAAACTGCACCAGCCTGACCACTTAAGACATCCAATAAGTGCCGAGCCTTAAGGCCGTCTCGACTGCAGGCTGTCCCTTTGGGGAAACTTCTAATTGCGTCTAGCACTGCTTTACTATTTACTGAAACAGGCTCAGCCGTAATAACATCTAAGGGCATAATAGGCTGGGGTGCAGGAGGATGTTTTTCTTGCAAAATATGTAAAGTGTTAGAGTTAAAAGGTGCTACACCATTGGATGATAAGATTCGAATGGCAGCGTTGTATTGTCCATAGCTTAACTTTTTATTGCACGCTTCTACATTGGATTTATGCTTCCTTGTACATGCATGCTTTTTACCTTGTTGATTCTCCTTTTGCACCTGAAGAATCTGATGAACCAAAGTAACGCATCCGTTTGGTTCTCTCCATTTTGCCAACGCATTATTAACTGAGGCTGTTTGTAGTCTTTTCATGTTACCAGACCTCTCTTCTGTGGAGCTTTTAGGAAAGTAGAGATTTAGAGTACACACAGGCAAGAGAAGCAACTGCAACCAAACAGAGAAATCATTAGGACAGGCTAGAACCTTATCTAAAGCTGCTTTTAGGGTTCTAGAAAAATTGAGCCGGCACTGTGGAGGAATACTAGTGACTGTTGGTATATGCTGCTGATAAACCAGATTAAGCATCTCCACGGACAATCCTAGAGAGTCTTCCTCATGCTCTGAGATAATTGGCTGAGAAGAATCTTCTTGCCCTGGTAAGTTATAAACATGAGGTATGGGTTTGTCGACACCATAGAACAGAAAATCTGCACCACGGCCATTGGAAGGTCCTAAAGTGCCACCTTCATGGTCTCGACATGGCCTTTTCCATGAGAACCATTGTAAACAAGGGAAGCATAACCACATTCGTACGTGTTTCAACAATTTTTCCCATGCCTTGTAAACTCGAAGTTCGTTTCGAATTCTGTCCCTGCAGATAGATGTGCCATTAATAATAGACAAGTGCCTGTTATTATTATTATTATTATTTTTTTATTTTTTTATTTTTTTTTTTTTATTTTTTTTATTATGAAGTCACCTCTGAGGGCGTTTATTTAGATAAATAAGTATCTGATTATACAGAGTTTGTTGGTAGTCTAGCCACCAACTGGGCACCAACGCCCTTTTGAATTGCAATTCCTATCCTATGAAACAAAAAGCAGCCATTGTCACAGTTTGCAGTGTTGTTGGCAAGGCAGTTCTTCATCGTTCAAGAAAGTAACCGTGTCTTCGCCTAGTTCGCCTAAAGTGGTGAATGCGAGGATGCCTAAAACCGTAGCCATGAGTATCACAAGTGGCAAGGTATTTATGACGCTTGCGAAGAATGTACTCTTCCAATAGCTTGGCCTGGTTTGAAGTAGCGGATGTCTCCAGTGAACGGAGAAACGCCAGTGATATCTAGGCAGGTGTCCTTTCCATTCTCCCAGTTGTAGACGAGCAAATCAGCTGGCAGCAAGGTGGTATTGTTGTTGGATGTGAAACCCAGAGCTGCTTCCTTCCTTGCTGAAACTCCAGCCCGAAAGCATATATCTATGAAGACATCACGAACAAGGTCATGACGGAATTTATTGCCGACCTCGCTAGCGCAGTGAAGAGCATGGTCACCATAGATGTCCATGTCGCGTGTTGCAATCTGTTGCACTTACTTCCTTCTATGAAGAGGGGGATCCCAAGTCGGTAACTGAGAACACACCGAAACTGCCGCGGGTTCAGCGCTTGGTGTAGGCCACTGATCGGTATCGCAAATAAGTAATCCTGGGCGTGTTTCAGCTGGTTGCTCTGCCAAAGGGTGTTGTCTCGTACTGACAACGGGAAGGTGATGGGTATTTGTTTCTTCACAGCCTCGAAAAAGGTTACGGCCAAGCTATGCATTGACTGCATGGGAGAGGGGGCAGCAACATTAAAACCGAGTGGTGAAGATTCAAGCCCACATACCTGAGTGTAGGTGTGCAAAGCCTGCTGAGTTACGGGACTGGGAGCTGTCAGAGAAATCTTGTGTAAGATGATGTGCTGAACTGCTTGGGTTTGAGATTGCGAAGCAAGGTAGCCGTATTTCGAAGTGTCCGACATTGTGTAGATTCCTAATCCGCCATCTCTGATAGGCAGAGTCGCCAACCGAAACTGCAGTGGACCAAATCCCGCGCCATCTAACTAGAAGCCGCAGGTATTGATATAAGTGGGTGTCAAACCGAGATGTAGCCTGTTCCAGTGCATCTGGGCGGGTAGTCCGCAGCGTAAAATATAGTTTAGACACCCCACAGCAGTTGCGCAGTAGCAGCAGCTCACATTGGGGATCCTTTAGCTTTTTGACAGCATTCATGAGCTGTATAGTCTTCTCTACTCTGTGTAGAACCATGTCTTTACAAAATTGCAAGTCCAAAGCTAATCCAGGACCGCCAGGAGTTTGACTCCTGACGATGGTCGACCAATATTGATGGGGAAGACATCGTGCTCGTGAGCTCCTTGGATCTTCAACAGCCAAAAGACTTGATCTTTTGCACATTGAGATGGAGTCCTCGTGTAGTTCCTTCCGTCTGAATAATTTGCAAAGCTCTGGAGACCTCTAAGGTATCGCCAATAAGCGTTCCATCATCCAGATACCATGCCTGCAGATCCAGTTTGCAATTGGCAGCGATGTTTTTCACGATAGGATGGAGCGTAAGTGCGAAAAGCAATGGTCCCAAGGGGTCGCCTTGTTGTACTCCCTGTGCCGAGGAAAGCATGAAGTCATTGTAGTAGAGTCTGGCAGGGGTTGCATAGCAGAACTCGACCCATCGTGAGATAGCAGGGCACTGTGATCGCACTTCATGAATCATTGTAGTTCGATCTACCAAGTTGAACGCATTTGTGAAGTCGATAAGGAGCATATTGGTACCGGGTGCATGGCCTTTCATCTCCATTAGCCTGTTGACAGAATGGAGAATGCCTTCTCCACCGCAAGGCACACCCACACCAAACTGATAGTCCCCAAGGTACGTGGACATGTCTTTCCCAACTTTGGTTGCTGCCAGTTTAGAGACTAACCTCCTCCAAATGGTTCCTACGGCAATTGGCCGAATACCACCGCCAGGCTTCTGCAGTGGGGTGAGAGGAGCACTAGCTATGAATTTACCAAGCGCAGATGGACACTTACCCGAGAGCCATAGATTAATCACCTTAGTAATTGATGATAGCAACTCATCTGCAACCGCACTGGCGGCGCCACTCATGGCATCGAGGAGGTGCTGGGCGCGCAAGCCGTCTCGCCCACATGACGTGCCTTTGGGAAAGCTTTTAATAGCTGTGAGGACTGCCGTTGAATCCACAGCAAGAGCATCACAAGGAGGAGCATCGACTGGAATGGTAGGTGATGGAGCAGTGGGGTGCTTGTCGGATAATTCGGTGAAAAGTAGCCTCGGTGCGTGGGGCTATGCCATTGGATGAAAGCACCCTAATCGCTGCATGTAATGACCAAGTGAGATCTTTCTTGCGACATGCTTCCAAATTGGCAAAGATCTTGTGATTTCTTGCTCGCGGTTTGCTGCATTTTGCGTTTAGGAAGTTCCAAAGCAACTTGGTAATTAAGGTGAGGCAACCATTAGATTCTCGCCAGTCTTGTAAGGCTCGGTGAATAGAGGCAATTTGCGCTTTTTTCCCGGTGCAGGACTCTCTAGAAGAATTTTTGGGGCTATACAGGGTGAGGGTACAAATTGGGAGGAGCAAAAGTTTGATCCAAGTAGATATATCAGCAGGGTTGCGAGTCACATCATCTAAGCAGGATGTAAGTGTTCTAGAAAAGCTTAACCTGCAAGGTAGAGGAACGCTGGAGATTGTAGTAAATTGCCTCTGAAAAACGTCATTCAGTAACTCCAGAGAAAGAGATATAGACAACGGAGTTGGCTCGGTGATTGGTATATCACTGCCTGTAGATGGAGGTCTGGGAATATCTGAGATGAGAAACTCAGCCTGCCCATCTTTGTAAGGCCCTGCTATGATCACATTGTTGTGGTTACAGGTTTTCTTCCAAGCATGTATGATCATACAGTGACTGCACAACCAACAGCGCATATGTTGTAAGACTGCTTCCCATGCAATGTATGTACCCCTGTCTCTGGCAAGCCTCTCTCGGCATAGTTGCTTAGCCTGATCAGACGGAAAATGCCTATCGGTAAGATGTCGTTGGAAAGAACTGCGAACATACCCTCTTCCATTAACTCCATTACTACAGTCGTCATAATCCTTGAATGGACATGGGATTCGGCCATCATTGTGTATTCTAGATGCGCCAGTTGAAGATGCAGGAGAGAGCGATGAGGATGATGCTGTAGGTTGGGATGAGGAAGAACACGCCCGTGGTCTGGGCATCGTAACTGCCAATAACTGCTTCAAGAGAATAGGAATGGTGATGATCAGTTCGTGAAAAAAGCATCACATGAAAGATTATAACAAGGGGAATCGAAAGAAAGAAAGTGGATGGAAATCTAGAGAAAACCGAGATAAAGCCGAAAACGTTTCCTGTGGTTTCAATCGCCTCGGAAATCGCCGGACTCTCTCCGTCTTCCCTTTACCTCATCTCTTGAAACTCCCACATTCATGCAAACTCTTAAGTTTCCATATTTCTCCTACTCAACTCTCCAAAAAGCCTAGTCCGGCGACTATTAGGTCTTTTTACCAATAGTATTAAAATAATATTATTTTAATATTTTATATATTGGATGTGTGAGAAAAAAACCCTAATTGCTCATTCAAGCAAAAATTAAGAATTTCAGTCAAGATCAAACTCTTCTGAAAATCGCACATACGACCAACAAAACACCTAAAACTTTCAGGAATGGACGCACGAGGTATATGGTGGCCCGTTCACCACCATGATCGGACCTGGCCGATCCCACGTCTCTTAATATCTTTCATAATTCTCCAATAATGAATCCTCGTTCATAGACATTTCTCATGCCCATTGGTTGGTCGATATTCCTTGATCCACATTGGACAACTGCATCTTCAGGATTCAAGGTTATACAATATTAGGGTTTGGAATTTACGATAATTCGATAAACATCGATAACTTTTATATTGATACAACAATCAATATTTTTAATTAATTTTAATGTTCGGTCCTGCTACCAATATCTTGATTACTCGACCATATGAGAGCACTGTCATTTGGATGGCCATCCACTTAGACGATCATCCAATGTTTCATTGGACGTCCATTCATCATCCAATTGGATGTCCGATCGTCTAATATTCATTAATACTCTAATCCCCACTTTGTCATTCAACATTTCATCATGACATAGTAGATAAAGAATAAGCACTCCACATAACTCAACTCAGCATCTGATTTCCTGTCAAATGCTCGACATATCAGAATAAGTCTATGATTGAGTAATATCATCGGACGCTCGTCGATAAAAATTATCAGAAAATCATTATTGCCTCAACTGGTAAAATGATACATCATAATCCATCGGACTCGACGTCTGTGCATTATTCTGTCCTAATAGACACGTTATGTTCAATCCATGAGTCTTAGAGCATACCACATTCGTCCATTATGCTCGACTCATTAAGGCTAAGACTCATGGTCTAGTCAAGTCAACAATTGACCAATTAAATACACGTCTGCCTTGCAGACTTGGGGGGATATTCACTAGGGTTTTGGTCTGACGGCCTACGACACGTGTGTACATCCATGATGAAAAATGTGAGTAAGTCATGCAAGCAGTTGAAGGAGGTAGCAAAGTAGTGGATGGACAATCAACCAATTCCCCTACGCACGTGGAACTGGTTTATCCACGATTTCCCACGATTTCCCACTCTTTCAGTCCTCTACAACCGTCACACTTACTGGAGATCAAAGTGTTTACTATTTTTGCAATATTCATAAGTTCCTCAATCCATGATTGAACAGCAGAACAAAAAACTGAAGCAATCATAACTTATCTTATCTGGACTCAACAGTTCACTAAACTTGCAGAAGTCTCCAACACATCCACAATCCTTCAATACTCATTGATCTCACACACTTCTCAGCTTCCCTCCAACAGATTGACCCTCATCCCTCTTTGTGACCGAATTGACTCTGGAACGACCATTGTCTTGGTTTAGGTCGGAGTCTTACAGTTTGCTAAAGGTGTAGGCAATTTGGTCGATCGAGGAATCGCTCGTCTCTCGAATTTTCCTCAAAAAATCAAAAAAATGTTTTCACCCATTAACAAGTATATTACTCATCAATAACTTTACATTGTTTCTTAACTAGATTAATTCTTTTTTTTTAATAAAAAAACTAGATTAATTCATTATTTTGCATATATAATTCTAACTACAATGATTTGATAAATCTCAGAACTTCGATAAAGTTTATAGTATATAACTGTTGGCTAGTGGCAGAAGAAATCAGAGCTTCCTATTAAGACCATCAAGTTCATACTCACGACAACTGATCCAACCTTGATGGTGTTTCCTCGTCAAACAAAAACCCATTGAGGTGTATGGCAAAAATAAAAGTAATTTTTATTAATACGGATTTTTTGTTTTCGTATGGCTAAGAATGATTCTTCTCTGCAATTCTACAAGATTTTGCTTTATCTAAACAACGAAAGTGTGTTATAAGATGATGTTTTGGTTTTTTTTTTAAAAAAAAAACAGACATTTCATTCAGAAACTAACCCAAATATTTAACGTTACAAGGGTTCTCAGTGGAACAACCAAGAGATTGAGGAACATAAACACAAGAAATTACATTGGCTTGTTCTTTTAAAAGAAATTGGTTGATCACTTGTGGTACATGAACCAACGTCTGTTGAGAAAAACTAGAAGATCTAGCCTCTTTTGCCAGCAGATCCGCAGAAGTGTTGCTTGTTCTATGAATGAAAGTATATTCTTGAATATTTGTTACTTCACCCACCATCCTCTTTACTTCATCAAGTAATCTTTGTACCTGCCAAGAGATTGAAGAACTCATCCCATTCGAATAGTCCATTACATTTTTGGAGTCCCCTTCCAAAGAGATATTTGCTAAAGCTTTCTCCCTCTTCCATTTTGTGGCTTCAAAAATAGCTAGTGCTTCAGCTTCTTCAGGAGACGAAACTCGATAGTTTCCTCCTCTTGCTCCTTGCTACCTTAGTTCATTACGAATAACAATCCCGTAACCTGCATTTGTATCACTTGAAGTCCACGCACCATCCATATTTATCTTAAAAGTATCACCTAAATAATCCCACTGTCTATTAGGTAAAGGCAACATTGAACTTGGAATAATCACATTAGCACTATCCCGATCAACATTCCTAGAGGAAGTCCAAAACTGTATAAACCTCTGAATTTGTATGGACAAACTAATACTATAGTACTAGTTTTATTAGAGAAAACCATATTGCATCTCTTTTTCCATATATGCCAAACTTTAGTTGCAGCTACTTCTAAAGATAAAAAAGTTGAATCATCCCTAGTTTAGTTTATTGAAATATAGAAGTAAAATAGTAGATTATTTTTATTTTATATTTTCTACAACTGCAGATCAGCTCCACATCAGTCGGGATTCAAAAATACCAATTTTGAGCTGGGATAAATAGCACTATTGGCATAAGAATTGGGGTTGTATTGTCATTAAAAAAATTCAGATTTGGAACTCTCCACTTTGCTTTAAGTGGCTTTGGGAATATAGTTATGAGAAACCATCTCTTTAGAGACGGATAATTCATCAAAAATTTGGTAGAAACAATTTTTTTTTCTTTTTAAATATATTTACGAAGGCTATTTGAAATAGAGAAACCTGATTGTCAATTTTTATTTTTTTATTTTTATGGGGAAGTTAATTATATTGACTAGCAAATATAGTACATAAGATTTACGATTTCGTTTTTATCGAAAACATTAGTAATAATGCTAGATTGCTTGATTTCTTGTTGTAATTTCGTGGACATATGTAGAAGACTCTTTATTCTTGCTTCCTTGGCGATTCTATCCGCTGCTGAATTGTATTTCCTATTTGTAAATTTACCTGATCTTGAGGAAGATTTTTTAGAATTTCCTTGACTTCTTGAAGGGTGTTTTCAATTTAACCATGAGAGATTTATGTTGTTCTTAGTGATATTATCTGCCAAAACTTTACAATCAGTTACTATTGAAACGCTAGACAAGACGTTGTCTCTTAGCCAGATGACCTCTTTTTGTAACGATTTCACTTCTGCATGAAGAGCCAAGGTAGCTGTTTCCGAACCTGCTGAAATGTGCATGAAAGTTTGATCATCGACTGAAAAAACGATGTGAGCGTATCCCAATGAGAGGTCTTCTTCCTTGAAAGAAGCATCAATAAATATTATCCAGTGTAGTATTTAAATCTGACCATTTTGTATGGATCATCATTAACTCATTATTTTGCAGTCCCTTTGCTTTATTCTTTTGAGGGATAGATTGTATAAATCTGTTTATCTGATCAATTAGTTGTATTGGATATGGAGTTAACTATTCGAGTACCACCGAGCATCTGTATTTCATATGAATCATAAAATGGTTGAGATTTTTCCGACTAAATTTTCCAAATCTGGGTTTAAAATCCACTCTTTAACCCATGATGTGATCGAATCCGTATTAGCTGAGGAGGTTAAATTTCCTAGAGAAAATCTGAACCAAGTAGCTCTGGCAAAAGGGCAAGTTCTGAATAAGTGATTTTCGGTTTCCTGAACTTGAGAATTGCATAGCTGGCAGTTCGGTTCAATTTCTGGATTATGGGCCCTAAGTCTCGAAGATGTAGGCAAAGCTTTTCCAGCTAGTTTCCACACAAAAAGTTTAATTTTGGAATTACTTGAATTTTCCATATATTTTTCCATGGGAAATCTATTAACGAATTATCATCTTCTTGATTTAGATTTGCTAGGAAATTATAAATGTTTCTTGCCGAGAAGAGTCCAGAATGATGATGTAACCATTGTATTTTTTTTTCATCTTCTTTTTTTCGAGGTCATGGCTTGAATTTTCTTTCTAACCTCCAGACTAAAGTAAATGTCTAGTTTTCCTTGATACCATTTATTCTCTACCATTATGATCTCTTGAACTCTTTCTGGGGCCGTGTCCTGCGAGTCTTGTGGTTGCGGTATTATTTCCGAATTTGGAATCCATCTGTCTTCCTATATTTTCACCGAGTTTCCATTTTTAACTTGCCAGACGAAGTTTCCTTTTAATAAATCTAGACCTTTACGGATGCTTGTCCAAATCCAAGATAATTTAGAAACTTTAGAAGCTTTTATAGGATGATAATTTTGGAAATATTTTGCTTTGAGAACTTTACCGGATAGTTGGTCTTTTTCTAATATTAATCTGCTGGCTAGTTTAGAGAGAAGCGTTATATTAAATTGATGAGGGTTTTTAATACCTAGACCACCTTGAGCAATAGGTTTGAATATGTACTTCCAAGCTCTGATGAAATCTCATTGTCTTTTTTGCCTTCTTTATTCCACCAGAAGTTTCTTTGGATACGATTTAATTGATTCAAGGTTTCTTTTGGTAGGGCAAGCACCTGCATTTGGTACGTTGGGAAATCTTGAAGGATAT